>VDFB02357851.1:0-14395 GCA_007258455.2 Sequoia sempervirens | reverse complement strand
ACTTCACCCTCATATCCTCCACCTTTCATGGGTCATAACTCTTCATTGAAGGCCGAAATTGCATCTAGAAGAGACACGTTGGTTTGAAGATCTCCCTATTAAATTGTATATAAGGAGGCACTAGTCTCTCATTCAGGATCATCTTACAATCATACAAAGAAAGTGTGAATTCACCTACAACAGAGTTCAATATTGAAACTTGCATCATTATTCTTCATAGAGATCAAAGTAATTCTTCAAGAAGGCCAAAATTATCATCAAGGAAGTGTGATATTATTATTTGGATTTTGCATCAAGTGTGGTGCTGATATTTGGCCTTGTGATCGGCCTCATTGTAAAGAGAATTGCTGATTATTATTCAATATATAAGTGATATATTGTTGCCGGGTTTTCCCAGGGTATATGTTGTGTCCATTTGTTTGAAATTGTATTAAATCTGCTTATTTAATTTTTGATCCTAAAACTAACATGGTATCAGAGCGGGTTTAAGCAAGATCATGATCATATTTCTATAAGCAATGTTATCTTCCTCTCTCATTCTCATCTTTGTGTGTCTATCTTATCTACAAAAACGGTGAATGGTTTGAAGGTTGAAGATAGACTCGAAGGTGCCTCTAACTTCACCTCTTGGAAGTTTAGAGTTCTGATTGCATTGCAAGAAAATGATATTATTGAGTTTATGGAGAAAGAGGTTCTCGAACCTTCCGATGAGACTGAGTAGACACAATGGAGGAAGAATGGCACAAAGGCCAAAAAGATATTGATTGATTCTGCAAAGGATCACCTTGTGCCTATTATCTCCAAGTTGAAGATAGTAAGAGAGATGTTCAAGACCTTGGAGGGATTGTATAAGATCAATAACACCAGCCATGCTCTTGCATTGAGGCAATAGCTACATCACATCAAGATGGTGAAAGGAGATTCAGTCATCTCCTTCTTCATGAAGATCACTGAGTTGAGCGATGAGCTTTGTGCCATTGGTAATATGGTTGATGATAAGGACTTATTCATGTTAGCACTCAATGGTCTTCTTCAATCTTGGGAGCCATTTATCCAAGGTATTAGTTGAATATTGAAGCTACCTAAGTTTGATCGACTTAGGGTAGATTGTATTCAAGAGGAATCAAGATTAGTAGCAAGAGGTAATAGGCAAAGTTCTAACAATGAAGACAATCATGTACTTGTTGCTCAAACATCAAAGAGGAAAGGAAGAGAAGGAAGGAAAGGAAATTTTAAGAGGAACAGAAATAGAAGATCGGATGGTGCTCCTAGATCTAAGAAGAAGAAGGATCTCTCCCATATACAATGCTTCAAATGTGACAAGTTTGGTAACTATATGAGAGATTGTGCAATTCTTCCAAAACAGCATGGTTCTACTGCGGATGTGAATGATGTCTCTCCTTAGAAGGATTCAAGAGACAATTCGAATGAGTTCCTATTTATCTCAACTCTATCAAGCAGTGTTCCAACCGATAGCAACACATGGTTGATTGATAGTGGCGCCTCTCGTCACATTACCAGATTTATAGAGCATCTTTCAGATTTGGTGGAGAGAGATACCAACATTCAAGTCATAATTGGAGATGATGCTTTCTATTCAATGAAAGGTGTTGAATCCTCCTCTCTTCACCTAGATTCTAACATCTCTCTTCATTTGAGCGATCCGCTATTCATACCAGGTATCAAGAGGAACCTTGTTTCAATTTCAGCCTTGGAGGACAAAGGATATCAAGTTGTATTTTCATAGGGAAAATTTCTTGCTTAGCAAAAGAATTATAGAATCAAGTCAGCCCGTGTGATTGGTGTTTAGAAAGAGAGTCTTTATAGACTTTCCATTCATCCAATGCAAGCATTGTTGCATGATTCTACCAGTTCAAGTGAGCTTTAGCATAGAAGACTTTCTCACCTTCATTTCAGAGCCCTTCCATCCATGCAGAAGATGGTCACTTGACTTCCAAGACTTAGTCAGGAGCATGAAGGTACTTGTCGAGGATGTGCATTGGATAAGAATACTAAAGGTCCTTTACATAGTAGTGAAATTAAATCAAAATGTATTCTATATCTTATTCATTCTGATCTGTGTGGTCCAATGTTTGTTGCATCCTTGAGTGGTTTCTTGTATTATGTAATTTTCATTGATGACTACTCTAGAAAGACTTGGATTTATTTCTTAAAGTCTAAGGAATCTAAAGAAGTACTTGAGAAGTTCAAAGAATTTAAGGCTCAAGTAGAGAACTTGTCTAGAAAGAGGATCAAATTTCTAAGATTTGATAACGAAGGAGAATACATCTCTGGAGGTTTCCATAACTTTTGTATCGAGGTAGGGATTAAGAGGGAGGTTTGTGTCCCTTACAATCCACAGCAAAATGGTGTTTCAGAAAGGAAGAATAGATCCATTGTTGAAGCAGATAAAGCCATGATCCATGATCAAGACTTGCAAACCTTCCTTTGGGCAGAAGCGTCTAGAACTGTAGTGTATGTTTAGAATCGGTGCCCTCATCGTATTTTGGAGAATATGACTCCTAAAGAAGCATTCATAGGTGTGAAGTCTAAGATTAGTCATTTGAGAATATTTGGTTGTCTTGTTTACATCCATGTGCCTAAGGATAAGAGGACTAAGTTAGAACCATCTGGAAAGAAAGGAATATTTATGGGTTATAGTGAATCTTCAAAAGCATACATGATTTACATTCTAGGTTAGAAACTGATAGAGATTAGCAAGGATGTCACTTTTGAAGAAGATATTGCATTTAAGAGATCTAAAGATTCATACATGGAGATAGATATTGAAGACTAGGAGACTCCTCAGGACATGGGCATTGATCATACTCCTAAGATTCAGAGGGAGTCTACTGAACCAGAAGAGGATGGTGATCTAGTTGAGCCTTTGGAACCAACTAATGGGCCAAGAGATATTTTCATAGGTCGAAAGAGACCTCTATGGGCTAGGAAAACAATGTAGGAGGTAGAAAAGTTTGCAGCACCTAGAGGAACATTCAAAGAAAGCAAAACACCTCAGCAATTTCCAAGCTACGTTGTATTGATGAGTCATATCATTGAATCTGAGCCTTACAGTGTTGAGGAAGCTTCAAGTCAGCAAGTATGGAGAGATGTTATGGTTGAAGAATATTAGTCTATCATCAAGAATGATGTTTGGGATATTGTACCAATACTAGAAGGAAAATTTGTTGTATCTTCTAAATGGCTTTACAAGATCAAGCATGCGACTGATGAAAGCATTGAGAAGTACAAAGCTAGATTTGTGGCTAGAGAATTCTCTTAGAAAGAGGGAATAGACTATGAAGAAACCTTTTCTCCGATTTCTCATTATACATCCATCAGGACTATTATTGCTATTGCAGTAGCTAAGGGATGGACGTTACATCAGGTGGATGTGAAGACAACATTTCTTAATGGTGTAATTGAAGAAGAGGTATACATTGAGCAACCTGATGGCTTTGAGGTTCATGGGAAGGAGTCTCATGTTTTGTAAATTGAAGAAAGCTTTGTATGGCCTTAAGCAGGCTCCCTGTGCTTGGTATGAGAGGATTGATCGATACCTGATGAGCTTGGGTTTCTCCAAGAATGATGCTGATTCAAATCTTTACTTCAAGGTTGTTGATGGTGAGGCATTAATCTTGGTTCTTTATGTTGATGATCTATTTCTTACTAGAGCATAATATCTCATTATCAAATGCAAGGAGTTAGCTTCTAAATTTGAGATGAAGGATCTTGGTCACATGCATTACTTCCTAGGATTAGAAGTATGGCAGAGGCCTAATGAGATCATTGTGCGCCAAGGGAAGTATACTATAGATATCTTGAAGAGGTTTGGTATGATGGATTGCAACCATGCATACAATCAAGGGAAACCAATTTTGAAGTTGAGTGATTTTGTACCAGTTCGCATCCAAAGGATCCCACAATGTATAGGCAGCTGATTGGATCATTGATGTATCTAGTCAACACTAAACCAGATATTTGCTATGCATTGAGTGCACTTAGTCAATTCATGTGTGAACCAAGGAAAATACATCTAGTTGCGGTGAAGCATATCCTGAGATACTTGTGTATACGCTTGATATGGTTTGAGATATACCTCTAGTGTAGATTCATACTGTAAGGATATTCCGACCGATTGGGCAAGGAGTATATCTGGATCGAAGAGCACTCTAGTTGTTGCTTTAGTTTGGGGGTCTACGATGATTTCTCATAAAGAAGCAGCCTTCAAGGTAATCTGGGCAATCGCAGCAGGCGTAGTATATTGCAGCATGTATGGTAGCTTGAGAAGTAGTATGGCTTCGAAAGCTCCTTGTAGGATTGTTTGGACAATCATTGGAGCTGACTGTTATTCATTGTGATAATAAAAGTTGTGTGAAGCTATCTATCAATCCAGTGTTTCATGACAAAACAGAACATGTTGAGATCAAATACCACCATGTCAAAGATATGGTATTGAGTAAAGCTATCCAATTGAGATACATTTTGTATTGATGAGAAGATCGATATTCTCACCAAGCCTCTAGAGGAAGTTTTGGTGTACTTTCTCGGACAAGCTGGTGTTGTGGGAGAATGAACTGTTATAGAGACACAACATCGATCTTTGTGATTTTAGTTTTTAATGAATTTCTTTGAGAGAAATTTGAGGTAATCCCTTGTTAATGCATCTTCTGAGATAAATTTGAGGTAAGCCCTTGTTAGTGCATCTTTCTCTATGAGAGAAATTTGAGGTGAAAGACCTTGTTTCCACCCTCTGGGAGTAGCCATGGTGGATGTCATGTTGAGTGTCTCCATGACAATATCATGTTGAGGGACTTCGTGATGATTTCCTTGTACTTGTGTTTATCCATCCTCTGGGAGTAGCCATGATGGATGTTGAGTGCGACTCTATGATGGCACTTGTGCTCATGTTGTTTTCTATACATGGGAGTAGCCATGGACGACATATCACATTGAGTGACTTCATGATGAGCTCTTTCCACAAATGGGTGTAGCTAATAGGATGTCATGTTGAGAGACTCCATGAAATGGGATAGTTGTAGTATTCCCAGTCAGAGGGAGTGATGATGTTCACAACTTTGGCCTCACTTCCAGAGGATCAAACAATAAATTCATATAGCCATCAAGGCTATTCATTTACTGTAAATATTTTAATTGTAATGTAATTTATACATTCCCATTGATGACAACTTGTGAAGAGGCACTTCAATTTTGATTAATAAATAATATTTTATTTTTTAGCCAACTTCACCCTTCATACGCTTGACCTTTCATAATAACTCTCAATATCAAGGCTAACATTGCATCAGAAGAGATGTGTTATGCCTGAAGATCTCCTATCAAATTGTATATAATGAGGCGCTAGTCTCTCATTCGAGATCATCTTACAATCATACAAAGAAATTTTGAATTCACCTACAACAGAGTTCGATATTGAAGTGCATCATTATTCTTCATAGAGATCGAAGTAATTCTTCAAGAAGGCTGAAATTATCATCAAGGAAGTGCGGTATTATTATTTGGAGTTTTCATCAAGTGTGGTGTTGATATGTGGCCTCATTGTATAGAGAATTATTGATTGTTATTCAATATATAAGTGATATATTGTTGTTGGGTTTTTCTCCCTCAAGTTGGAGGGTTTTCCCAAGGTATATGTTGTGTCCATTTGTTTGAAATTGTATTAAATCTACTTATTTAATTTTTTATCCTAAAACTAACATGTTTAACATTGTTGATATGGCAGAATATCATGAAGGAGATGAGGATAATGAATTGATCAAGGCATAGTGGAAGAGATAGAAGAAATTTTAGATAGTCGTGTGGGTAGAAGCACAAGAAACAAACAATATGTAGAGTACTTGGTGAAATGGAGAGAAAGGCCTATGGAAGATTCATCATGGTTATTTAAGACTAAGGTTAATTGTCTTGATTCCCCTCTAACTCTTGAGAAGTGACAAGGTCACTTTTCAAATTACCCTGGGTGTCTAATGCAGGAGCATCCAGGGTGTAAGATCAATCTTGCATCACCCAAAAAATGTTTTTTCTTTTCAATAAGGGCTAAATTAGGTAGGGTTGTACTATATTTAGTAAGTTTGCATTTATGCACGATTAGACACAAAATATTACATAGGCCTCCAAAATGGTGAACTAAAGCTAATGGCGAAGAAATCACTTCAATATTTCATTTGTCATTTGAGAGATATTAAAATTTCAAATTTTGAAAATCCTGTTAAAATATTCGAAGTCAATTTTGAAGCACCTAAAGGCTCCCAATGCGCTTGAAAATTAGCCAAAAACAAAGGTAGTATACCTTTACATACTACTTTAAGGGGATGTTCCTTCTTGAGAGCTTTCCAGAAAGGTATTATAATTGAAAATCCAACGGTCGGATCAAAAGTTATGACCCCATCAAGTTGCATTAAACGAAAATTAATAAAATTTCGCAACATCTTCTTGAGGAAGTTACACTTTCCAAAATATTCTAGGGCAGTTACACCTTCCAAATAAAGGATGTGAATAGGGGTTACATCGGGAGACAAAGCAATGTAGATGGTGGCTCTGATTTACAGATTTGCAGATTTATGTAATCAGAAATCCCATGTGATAGCAATTGTAATGTTCTAATTTCATTTCCATTTCAGTGATAATAGAAAATCTTTGCTTCCTTCTTGAATTTTGTTTGTGCAATTCCCTATTGTTGTTGTGAGTTTTAGATTGTAAGGAGATAACCCTTCATCATTATGTCTCTCCTCAGTCTGAGATTCAATTATGAGGCCTTTACACCCCACAACTGATTGAAGTTGCTTAGTTTTACTATTTGATCCTTCACTAACCATTCCCAATGCAGACTTCTTACAAGATCTAAGATTCTCCTCCAATTTTTTTTGAATGCCAGCCTCAATTTTCAATTGAGTTTTTGCCATTTCCTATTTTCTACCCTCTTAGATTTGGTAGCTAGAGATTTCTTCATTGGACAATTGTGTTCAAAGTCAAAAGTCAAATGAGATTTAGAGAAGAAAATAAAATATTTCCCAAGTCTAGTTGGGGTGGGTATGTGCGTGGGATCATGATGGCCAAAAAGTGGCTATATGATATGTATGTGTAGGGTATGTATCGACGATTTTTTAAACCCAAAACTCCATGAAATGAAAAGGTTTTAAAGGAGATTCCCAACTTTCCACTAATATAAATTATGCTTTACTTTGAATTTAATAAGTAATTATTATTCATTTTTATATTCAAATTACGAGTAAAGTCTTGATTGATAGGCTGATTGGAAAACATATATAGCTTTCAAGTGGTATCACATTTTAAATCCAAATATGTATCACATTCTATGCTTCAGACACTATAGATTATAAATAAATTAATTAAATTTATAAAGTTTTGACCAAGTTATGTGGTCGTGACAACAAGTTTTTTATATTTTTAAAGTTGTATTGCACCATAATTAATTATTTACTTGGAAAAACTTACAAAAATATGCATCACATCTGGACATGAGTCTTATAATTTCTATCTAGAATTCATAAAAAAAAAATATTGATATCAATTTATTTTGGTTAGGTGGTCGACAAACACTTATTTTTCCTTAAAATTTAAAAAATTATTTCATTGAAATTCCAAATTTTCACCAACAGATTTTAAAAAAATCTAGTAGTTTAGGAAATACATTCAATTTGCTGGCTACAGATTCTATTCTTACATATTTTTGAAATAATATAGATAACTTATTTAAATTTTTACGTCAAGTTGCCTAACTCTGATTTTTCTGAATTTTTTGCCACTTAAGGGCCTGTTTTTTCCATGATGATCTTGCACATACCCGGGTCCTAAATATAAGTTTCTTTTTTTTCAAGATTCCATTGGGGAAATCGAAGTAGAAGCTAGAAAATATTTAGATGAAGAGAAATTTGTATTCTCCAATTCTGCTTGGAGGATCTGAACAAAGATTTCTTGCCTTTCAGGTTCTAAGTGGGAAATCGAGAAGGGATTATCTTGTTTCACATCTACATCTTACCCAAGGAATTCATTTGCTATCTGTTTAATAAAATCTTCCCCCACCTTTTGAACCAATTCATTAACTAGATTCAGCAGCCTGTCTTTATCTAACCCTTCTTTCATCATTTCCTCAAATTGGGAATTTTCATTCCCCTTTTCCATTGTACTTTTAGGAGTACTTGCTACAAAATCTACTGCTTTCGAATCCACTAGGTCCTCCACACCCACCACCCTCACAGGTGGGGATGAGGGCTCATCTAAAGGAATATGTGGAACTAAAGGTCGTGTGGTTTGAGGCTCTAAAGCTAAAGGTTGTTTTGAATGACCCAAATCCAAAGTAGGCACGAAATTTTTAAAAACCCTCTACTTCAAAACAATTGCAGAGTCAACCAGAATCTTCTCCATTTGACATTGAGAAGATTCAAGCTTCAGAGACTGGAGCCAAAACCCCCTATAGGCAATTATGTTTATCGCCCTTGGAATATTATGAAGGTTTTTACCCGAACCCAGATCTTAAAAGTTGGATGACCATTTTCAACTAGGAACTCACTCTTCGAGAAAGACCCAAAATGACATACTATAGATTTCATGGTAAAATCCTAAAAAATTGCTACTGAAAGTTTCAGCAAGGAATGACAAACAAGAAAAGGGGCCAATTTGAAATCTTCAACTTTAAAATTTACCTTCCATTCAATAACCCCAAAAAAACGTGTTATCAAATCAAAAAAAACCCTCCATTAATATTTGACCCTATATATTTTCATCCTTAAACAGAACAAAAAAGGAGGACTTTGAAAACATGTATAAATCAAAGTTTTCATACCAGTTCGCTTGCACCCAATTTTGAATCTCAGATAGAGCCCAATCCTCTCCTTAGATCTGAACAAACATGCCACTATGTTCTAGATCTGACATCCGAGCCTCCATATCAGGGTTTAGGAGATTTACTTTCAGAATTGCATCGACCCGCCCTATAGCATTGTGCCGCGACGTGCCACCTATCGTCTTAGACACCACCTTCTTTCCTTTTTCTTCCTCCGTGAATTTTCTTGAACCCCAGCCAACAGGAGGCCGTAATAAATTTTCTCCAATAGGTAATCTTCGAGATTTTGTCAGCTCCATCCAATGGGACTCTTGGCCACCCATTAATTCCATTTTGCCTCTTTTGGGATGAACAAAACCCCAAGATCTGAACCTACGATGGCCAACATTCTCTTTATTCCATCTCCTATCATATCTAGACCTTTGTTATGAACCCTTGGACCCTCTGAAATCCCCATATTCTTTATGAGGAGGTAGATCTCTCGAGAGGAGGTTTTGAAAGCAAGATTCTCAAAATTACCATTCTTGCGGCTCTCCTTATTTCTGGAACAAGATTTGTTTGTCATGTTAGGGTATTTTCCCCTGCGGTTGCCACAATCAAAAGCAACATGTGATTCATTCTTCAGCCAGGTTGCAGCACATGATTCCACCTTGTTTCTACCAACATCTGAATTTCGGCCAGATGGCAATGCGGGTCGTTCCCTATCCACCTGATCCGCCCAGGTGACTCGCTAATTTTTCTGAGGACTCCACATTTTTATGTCCAAAGCATCCATAAATAAGTTGATTTTAATGTGTCAAATATGACACCAAAGAAGGAAGAAGGTTGATCAAGGAAAGTAGATGGCTACTAATTTTAGAATGAAGGAAGAATTTTTCGAGGAAAAAATTAATACAAAGAGGTGTATAGATGGCTCTTAAGAATGTAGACTACCTATTAGGTCAATTTTTTTATTAAATAATACTACATGTTTGTATTTATCTTATAATAAATAAGATCAACAATAATCTAGGAACCTAAAAACAAGATGTTCTATTATAAGTACTTGTTACTATTGATATATAAATTTCACATACAAATTTAAAATTTGAAGTTTAATATTTAACTTTAAATTTTAAGGAAACATATTACCATTAAAAATATCTACTTATCTCTATTTAAAATTGTCAATTATACATTAAACTTCTAAGTGAACAAATGCAAAAAATTGAAAAATAACAAGTATTTTACAATTAATAAGTATGTAAAGCAGCTTCACTTAACCTCTAATGGGAGGAAGAGCATTAAGGAATTTACTATTCTTAATAATGTCACCAATACAATGTGAAAGTTCTTGGGGTGCATGCTTTCACTAGTGAATCACTTCTACATTGTATATATGTTTCCTTTCATGCTTAGAGAAGGCATCTTCATATATTTCTTTTCCTCCAACAACCCACCTTAATTCAAAAGACTCAACATGATAGAAGATGGAGATAACTATGGTGTATGTTTTTGCCATAAATTCTAGTCCCACCGAACACCAAGTGGATTGTATTCTTTGAATTGAATTGAAGCGAGTAGTCATGGCTTCTATTAAATCTTTAGGCAAAAAATTCCCAAGCTTGAAAACATGTTTGTTGAAAAACACTCCTAGTCTCATGGCATCTTGGCAATTGTACATACTTCTAGCCAACACATGTAAGAAATCTCTTCAACAATGATTTATGAATACATCATAGAACATGTGTTTTGTTCTGGATGAGGAGGTAACAAAAGTATAAGTAAAGGGTTTTATTTTGGTTTTCTTTTATTTTTAACTATAATTTATGTTTATCTTTTGCATTATTTATGTAATGTGTAAAACTACTTTTGATGTACCTATAAACATTGGCACAGGTTTAAGTGAGAAGTAAGAGTTCTTTATTATTGTGGTTAATAGTTGAATGTTATATTATATAGAGAATTGTATTGTTTATTCATAAGGGTCTCCTCAAGTGTAATATCACATATTCTATTTTGTTGTCTATTAGTTTATACATGCACTACTTTTTTTTAACATATCTATCATGTTTATTTTCTTTACAAATGAAATAGTACATAGCATAAAAATGAATTGTCTAAAGGTGGCAAATTTTAAATCACATAAAGCATAGATTCATTCCAGAAAGCTAGTACCACATGTACACCAACAAGGACACTAGATTGGTGTGAGGAAGGTACAATGAATTAATAGATATCCAAGAGTAATGAGATTAAGTGGTTTATAAGGAGTTCAAGGAGGTTGATGTGGGCAAGGAGAAGCCAACAAGGCTAGAGTTATTGATGTGTCCTATCTAGAATAGGGCAACTGGACTAGGTGACGTATAGATAATCAATCAAGTTATATCAGCATCCATTTATAGATAACCAAATTTAATCAAATTTTACACCCTTTAAAATGATGACTTAATGCGGTTTATGGGTTCATATTGATGAAATAGTAAGTTTCGTCAATCAAAAGATCATGTCCCATAATTTATTAACTTATAAGCTAAATGAAGAGATAATTTTGCACTTGCCCTTCATTATTAATGATCTCGCCAGTGTACAGAGAAGCTTTATGGAGTGCCAACTTCCAGCTCTGAAGCTTGTCTGAGGTGTACCTGCGCAGGTGGAACAAACTTAACTCAACTCTGATGTATGACAAATAAAAAGGAGAGAATAATAATAACTGAGAATATTTGATAATAACACATTTTTTTATTTTAATTATTTAAGATTTACGTTCAAAAGGGCATCTAGCAGACAATAAAGAGAAACAGTATTTGAGGTGTACCTGCTCTTCATTTCATGGTTGGAGAAAGCATCTGCATAAATTCCTTTTCCTTCAATCGCCCATCTTAATGTAGACGGCTGAACATGATAGAAAATGGGGATAAATTTGATGCCCGTGTGCAGCATGAATGCCAGCTCAGCCAAACACCAAGGGGATTGTGCATAATTCTCAGAAAAAATTGCTATGTGAAGTGAAGCAGTATGCATTGCTTCTTGTAAAACAATAGGAAAAAAATCGCCAAGTTCCAGCTCATTTTTGTCCAGAAAGACTCTCAGTCCAGTAGCATCTAACTTCTTGTAGATACTGTTGGCCATCCCGTATTTAACATCTCCTCCATGATGATTTATGAAGACATCGTAGGGCAGGTGTTTCATTCCAGATGAGGGTGTAGAATGGGCAGAAGTAGAAGCAGGAGCAGGTGGGACGATTATTAAGCCATCAAAAGCAGTTATTGTGGAATGCACGTTTTGGCCGGATGCAGCAGGGGCAGATAGGACAACTCTCAGGCCATCAAAAGCAGAACTGGGTGGGGCGATTTTTAGGGCATCAAGAGCATGTATTATGGGATACACTTGTCCAGAAGCAACAGAAGCAGGTAGGGCAATTGTTAGGCCATCAAAAGCATTTTGTAGGCCATACTTGGGTTGTCCAGAGGTGTTAGAAGAGGCTGCCATTAGATACAAAAGAATGCTGATAAAAACGATTTCTTGGAATTTGAAATGCCTGACAGGCCAAGGTTGAGGCTTTGCTAAAAATTGAGGGGAACAGAAACAAAGAAAATAACTAGATCAAGCTGGTTTAATGCAGAAATGCTTAAAAGTCGAAAGGCTTAATGGTACCTATGGGTATGATGCAGAGAAGACGTAGTTGAATTTCTTATTAATAAAGAAGGATAGCATTTGTTGGGGGGAAACCTAGGGAAGGCCGGGAGAGGCATCTTTGTTTCCAAGAATTCCTCGTTGGAGTTTTATGCTTTGCCGTCTATTTTTTATTTTTTCTGGAACGCACTTACGATTCACAATTATGCCTTCAATACTTTGTTTTATCCCATTCTTGTAGATTTAATTATTTCTAGTAATTATTTCCTAGATTTAATTATTCCCAAGTAATTTTGTGACTAGATATGTGTAAAAGTAAATTATTTATCGTAATATTTAAAGAGTTAGAGAAGTTCAAATAAGGATTTGTAATATTGGTGATATATTAGGTAACATTAAAAAAAATTGAAGGAGCGCAAATAAGTGTTGGAAAATGGTGAGCTCTTTCCTCGAGATTCATGACATGGACTAATCGCCTCTCATGGATCCATTAACTATGGCGGCTGTATTGGGTATTAATAGGTTGATCTTTTGGTGCAACAACAACCGTGGGGCCAACAATTGATATCAGAGTCAAAGGTGTCAGGTTCGAATCCCTTCGACTTGCATTGAGTGGGAGATTGTTGGAAAATGGTTAGCACTCCCCTTGGGATTCGTGACATGGACTAACTGCCTCCCATGGATCCGTTGACTCTAACAGTTCTATCGGGCATTAATAGGTCAACCTTTTGGTACAACGGCAACCGTGGGGCCAACAATAAGGATATGTTGGTTTGCAACGCATCCATATTTTTTTACGAAAGAAAATATGCCATCAATTTTTTTTCAATCAATTTATGCATGTAAATGATTGTTTTTCCTTTACATAGAAGATTTTGAGTTTCTTTTATGAATTTCTATATTTAATGTTTCAAAGAGCATCTGAGATTTATGTGAAAATAACTAATATTTTCTTTTAGAATAATTTTTCAAAATGGAAAATACAAAATTTCACCTCTTACTACCAAAAAAAACATTCCTAGAGGACATGTGCACAAAGATAGCAGACAAAAAATTAGCCACAACCTTTTGGTTTATCAAAGGGAAAACACAAGTGCACTATAACACACTCATGTTATGACTTAGAAGTGGTTGAGCCTACATTGGTCACTACCAAGCCAAAATGTGCTCACATTCACTGTGTTAAAATTTTGAAAAATACAAATCAAGCTTGTTTAAGCTTGATCCTATTTTTTCCAAGCCCTAACACAAGAGATAAAAATAATGCATTTGTGACTTTTTTGAGTGGCCTCACACTAGCACAATGCCAAAAGAGTGTGTGTGAGGTTAAGGAGGTAAGGTTTTTAAGATTTTAGTAGTTTATAAACAATGAAATTTTTAAAAATTTATTTTGATTCATTTAAAAAAAAGTAGGAATGAAAAATCCCTTAATACCCCCAAACACTAATTCACCAAACCATGTGGAGGGAATTCCCAAAGGACAAGTAGAACATAACCCTCTTGAAAATCCTCTCTCTATTTCTAGACTCCCTCATGGCACACAAGTAAATTTATTAGTTTAAATTGAAACCAACCAAAATAAACTCTAAACATTGATTTTACATATTGAAAAGTTCTAATGTAACTACCACACATTGAAGGGACATCACAACATAGGGAGAATACATGACAATTCTAGTTTGCAAAGTTATCATATAAGCATGTGAAAGAGAAAAAAATCAAATGTGATTTGTGTGCATTATTTATTGATAGGAGAACCAACACACCATTTCATGGAAGTTGCAAGAGATTCCTTAATCATTGCTACCAACACCAAGGAATAAGGAAGTTTTTTGGATAGGTGGTGAATGTTTTTTGTTATGTAGAAAAAGGAATTTAGGGTCTAAATAAAAAAAATTCCAACATCACAAGGGAAATGTGTAAAATTGATATCAAACACTCACTTGGCTACTAACC
>VDFB02357850.1:0-19271 GCA_007258455.2 Sequoia sempervirens | reverse complement strand
AAATGAATTAATTAAATAATTAAAAATTATTTAATTAATAAAGGAATGTGGTTACGAATGATTAAATAATTAAAATTATTTAATTATCAGAAGACGAAGAACAAGAAAAGTGACGCTCACAGACCAAGACATTTTTTTGTGTCTACATTTTTCCCCTCTTTGACATAATGTAGTTCATCATGTTGTGTCAAATAAATTCAGTTAATAAATGCCCCAGTGAAGTTAGGGTACAGGTATGCCCCCTTTGAAAAATTGTCCCAATAAGACAAGTTGATGGCCAGGAATTTGATGGTGCAGACGAAAATGATTTTTTTGAAGTCATTATGGGGGTAAAATTTGGGTTCAAAGTTGTCACAAGGTGTGCCCAATAGACAAGGCAAGTCAAAAACCCTAATTTTGGACCTATAAATAGCAATTTGATTGAGGAGAAGGTTCATTTGTGCATTCCAAAATTAGAAATTCCTAGAGCTCTGAGTGATTTTGAAGCGAAGATGTCACCTATCCTAGAGGCCACCCACCACACAACCACATCCAAAGATACTATTGACCTGAGGGAGTGCCTACCCCAGTATGTACTACTAACTTGACTTTTGGTTTTTCGTTTTTCACACATTTAGATAGGGACAAAATTAGCAAGCAATTGCGTTGTAGAATTCTATGACACAATTACGTGTGTGTTCAATGTAGATGATAAGTGGTTTGTCACAATTTACTCATCACGACGCAATTGAATTAGGGTTAGGGAAGGGGCGTTTACGTTATGACACAAGAAATTATGCGATGCAACCAATTTTTTGAGTCGCAGATGTGGTTAGGAATGACACAAGTGTCATGTTGTGATGCATGTGATGTACATAATGATGCATGTGTTAGGTGAGTGGAACAATTGCACTTGTGAGCCAATTAAAATTATATGCGAAACATTTGACAAAATTGCGATGCAATTGCTTGGTTAAATTTTTTCCCCAAATTAGGAAACTTTGACTTGGTCAACTTAGGTTCAATAGGTCAATTGAAGGTCTTGGATTGACATAATGGTTTGCTTGATGATTTCAAGAGTGTCTACCTCCTATTTATACACGGGAGTCGAGACCAGATGTGTTTCGACTATGGGACTAGTTAGGCAATGAGGAGAGATAGGAATTTCTAGATGTGGGCTTGTTCTATGTCACATATATGCTCGTGATTAGGGAAAACAGGGGGATGTTGAAAACATTGGTGGAGTGATGGCACTCCGAGATAAGAAATTTCCACTTTTCGATGGGGGAGGCGACAATCACCCTGGAGGATGTGTACAGGATCCTACAATTATCAATTTGTGATGAGCGAGTATGCTATGACCCTGCTCAAGGACTGCAGGCATTGTATGAATACTATGAGTGTGATGATGACGCTGAGCTTAGGATCCAAGGGTACAAGATTAGATGGGATACCTTGGCAGACATATGACAGATATGATTGCATTCTATGTGCATTGATAGCAGGAGTGATGATTCCTGACCTCAGGGGTCATGGATTCCTAGTAGGTTGGGGAGAGATGCTCGGATTGATGGTTTGTTTCGGGATAGTGTTTGCATGAAGGCCATGTCTGTTGGACATGCTTTACTTTCAGCTTCATGATATTGTGTATAGGGGAGGACAAAGTTTGAGCTACAGTGTGACATTGTTGACAGGATGGGGTTGGGAGCATATAGCAGTGTTTTAACCTTTGGTGGTTTGACAACTAGCAGTAGGTGCTCCATACTCTTATATGTATCAAGGGGCTTTGACACAAACACATGTTGGATATGTTGGGTACTAGAGGCATGGGTTAGAAACACTGGTCAGTTTAATTTGGAGGCCATACAAGACTTGTGATTTATGGATTGATGAGGATGATCATATGCCATGGTGCCGTCAACCTAGATATCTCATCGGGTGCATTGTTCAGACCCAAAATATTATTGAGATGTATGTCCTAGAGAGGGTTCAGAGATAGTTCGGGGAGAGACACGGTGTTCTAGTTGGTATGATAGATTTTGCATGGTCCTCACAAGAGGTGCATCCTTGGGGACCTCAGATTGTGGTTACTACAATAGAGAAGGAGATTGATGCTCTTCAAGCATTGGATTGGGAGTGGAGAGGAGGGGATGCCGATGAAGGTATGACACTAGAGTATGATGCTTGGTGGTTGACTTACAGAACTGTTCCACTTATAGATCCATAGCAGCTAGCGCTAGTAGAGCGCATGCAGGGGATTGAGAGGCCAGCGAGGAGAAAGGGCTCAAAGGGGTGGCGGGAGAGGAGACGGTGGATGGGGGGATGGAGGAGGATGTGGAGATGATGGGGGAGATGGATGAGGAGGGTTAGGAGGAGACCAATAGAGGGGGAGGAGGGATGGAGGATGATGGGTGTCTAGACAACTACCACTTATTAGAGAGGAGGAGGAGATGGAGGAGGATCAATGTAAGGAGAGGGTAGTGACAGAGGTGGAAGTGGAGGGGGAGCAACACATAGAGATGCTTGCACTAGAGGTAGGGAAACCAGAGGAAGAGGCTATGGAGGTTGAGGTAGGGGGAGAGGTTGGACAAGAGGAGCAGGTTGAGGAGGAGGCAAAGATGGATGAGGCAGAGCGAGTCCTCCACAAGAGGATTATCGTGGGGGTAGAGGAGGGCTATATAGAAGAGGGTAGTGTAGATAAAAGAATAGCCACCCTATAGGCACATGTACATGCTTTAAAGATGGAGTTGAGGACTATGAATACTGAGAGGGATGACCTTAAGGTTGAGAGGGATTCCTTCTAGGTGGAGAGAGACCTAGCCATGATTAGCCGCCAGTAGACAGACCAACGAATGATCAATTTTACAACTACATGTAGTGGATCTATTTTGGAGGTTACACGTGAGTATGCTAGAGCGAGTAGAGCCAACCAATATTACAGAGATCTGTATGAGAGAGTGGTATTGCTAGAGAGGAGGGAGTCCTCCTTTTTCAGAGATTGATAGCAGCTCATGGGGCAGATCATGTAGCAGGACACATAGTAGGTGTACACAGAGTAGGTCTGAGGGTGAGAATTCATATAAAAGGCAGGCTACACCTGGCCTCCTTGCATAGAGTATAGGTCTAGAGAGTCATTATGTAGGGAGGATAGGGATGCCCCAGGGATAGGAGATCAAGGAAGCTCAGGATAGAGCACCTTTTATTTATTATATTATATGGACACTGACATTTTGTTTATTGAGCATGCGAGCTCCATTTTTATTGGACACATCTTGACATATGACACTTATTGTTTTGAGCGATATATGATATGATTTTGGTGATGGTTGATGATATGCATTTCTATGTGATTATTATTTTATGTTTATGATGATGACATGCTATGGATGTTTATATTGTGATTATGATGTTTATTGATGCATTCTATATGGTTATGTAATGGTTTAATATGCTTTATGATTATGCTTTTATGACTATGTTATGGATTTTTATGCCCCTTATGATATGTATGGATGATAAATTCAGTATGGATAACCTAATTTGATGAATGCATTGTGACATGAAGATGTGATGCATTTATGATTATAGATGTTTTTATTATGATATGTATGGATGATGAATGCAATGGAAATGACCTAATGTTACAAATGTGATGTAATATGCAGATGCAATTTAATGTTAATGTAATGAAATGCTTGTATGATAATGCAAAATTTCATGATTGAAAACATTTAATATGAATGCAAAAATGTGATGTGCAATATGATATTCCATATTACCATTAATGTGATGTAATATTTATGGAATGCAATGTGATGTGAAATGCAATGCAATGCAATGTGATATGGAATGTAATGCTATGATGCAATGTACAATGCAATAAAATGCTAATATGATTATGTTAATATGACAAGGAAATGTTAATTCTATATGGATGATCTCTATGTTTTTGTGTTTTCTTATGAAAATATATGTATGTGATTTAATATGATAATGCTGTCTATGATGAAAATGCTTTCTATGATGGTGTCTAACATGATTATGTATGCAAGATGTTTTTTTGTGTGCTACAAGACTCTGTCAAGAAGTGGATGGAGGAAAATTTAGTGCGAAAGAGATGGATGTTAGTGTGAAAAGTGCAAAAGGGATGGATGTTAGCGTGAAAAGGAAAGGAAGATGGAGATGGAAAGTTAGATAGGAAATGACAAGGGAACAACTTTGATGCTTTTATATTTATCATCGGGTGTAAAAATTGTCAGAAATGGAACACAAACACCATGGTATGACATAGAAAAAGGTGTGCAAGGTGACCATTTGTGAGGGACAAGTAGCCAAAAGAAAAATTCAAAAGACAAGGAATGCCCTAACTCATACTAAAGACCCAATTATCCCAGTCTTTTTTCCAAGATAAACCATAGAAAATAAGCAAAGAAAAGAGGTCATGATCCATCATTTTCCCTCTAAATCCATTAATCAGGCATCCTCAAGGTAATTAGAAACATGAATAGAGACCAATAAAGAATATAAGAAAAACCTAGACCAACAAAGTGTTTTCCAATAGAGATAGTGTTTTCCAATGGTATTGATAAGATTGTTTGAGTTGATCGATTAAGTTGACTAGGGTGACCAACTTGATTGATAAGTTGAAAAAGGTTGACCAGTTGAATTGATTGAACACACCAAGTTTCAGGAAGGAAAAATCTTGAATAAGGAAAGATTGATTGACCAAGATGACAAGATTGATTGATTTGATAAAGATTGATCGATAAGGTTGATAGGGCTGATGATTACGACTGATTTCAAGAAAGACACATCCTGATTAAAATAAGATTGATTGACAAGGTTGACAAGAATGATTGATTGTTTGAAAAATATTGATTGATGCGACTAAGCAATGTGAGGATTCCTAATTCTAGGAAAGACATCCTGTTTAAGGCAAGGAGCACATCTGATAAATTTGACCAAGTGACAAGTGTTGACAAGGAACCTAACTGCAAGAAAGACACATCTTGCTTAAGGTGAATGAACAAATTGACCAAAGAAAAATTCTAATCTTAGGAAGGGTGCATCCTGATAAAAGACAAGAGATAGGACTGAATGAGACAAACGACATAATTCCCCATTCCAATATAAGACCAATGACCTGATCAATTGATTGACGATACGATGATTGATTGATTTGAAGTTGAAATATTTGTTGGTTATGCTTATCTGTTGATTCATGATTTGATTTAAATGATGATTGCTTGCAGAACCAGAATACGACCAAACTCAACAAACCCTAAAGGACTAACCTAGGTGGCCTCAAGGGCTCATCGATTGATGGCCTTGCCTACGTTATACACGTAGAGACCTTGTAGTTTGACACAACTTGAATTTTCCTTATTCAACAAAAGATAGAGTCATGATTTTATTTGGAAAAACTAAAAGGACCAATCTAATGTCTCAAGAGCCCATTGAAGATGAACCTTACCTACATAGAAAATGTGTAGAGACAACGTAGTTCGACCACTCTAACACAAAATGACTTAGATTTATAATTTGACTCTTTTTTTGGATTTTTGATGGTTCAAAAGGCTGATACCATGTGTTATTTCCCATGAAGACGTAAGTCAGGGGATTTCCCCCAGTTAGGCACAAGACCAATTTATTATGCGTGAGGGTAAGTAGCAGACGAGTGCAAAGGATGATCATGAAAGAAAAGGATGCTAAATGTCGATGGTTCTCAGGCCATGGGAAGGATGACAAGTTTTTTTTGAGCGAGTGACGTGCGAATGGATGAGTGGAAGGATGAAAAGACTAGATGGAGTGGCAGTAGACAGAGGATAATAGACTGACTACACATGGTGCCTGTTTGCTAGGTTTTCACCATGGTACTTATCCAAAGTGCCAACAAAATGGTTTTCACTTTTGGATGAATTATTTCTCTTTACTATTTTTTTTATTTTTTTTGTTGTCACCAAGATGCCTGTTTGCCATGTTTTCATCAGGGTGACTATTTTTTTGTATTTTTGAATTTTTAAAGGGGATACTTTGAGAATCAAGTTTAGTACTTGTGAAGGTGCATGTTGTTGATTGGTTTAGACAATGGTTCTCCTTAAAGAGTAGAAAGATGATAAGTGCCTGATCCATATGATGTTGTGATGATATAAGGGCACAACCAATTAGGTTCAAAATTTCCAGGCTTCTCTTGTTTTTCTTGATTCTTCGGATTTTACTTCAGGACTAAGTCACCAATGTCAAAGATTTTGGGTTGGAACTTCTTATTGTAGTTGTGTTGGAGGAAATTATGATATGCTTGCAAGTGTGTCAAATAATTCTATCTCTTTTCATCCAATAACTCTAACTCATGTAGACGGGATACACGATATCTTGATCAATCAAGCCTTGCCTAAAGAATCACAGGGATGGTAACTCGACCTCTATAGGAAGTATAGATTCAGATCCATAGACAAGGGAATATGGTGCGGCTCTTGTAGGAGTGCAGACATTGGTGTGATAAGCCCATAAAGCAGGATTAAGTTGTAGGTGCCAGTCAAGACCAATGTTATTGAAAGTCTTCTTTAATATTTTTAGGAATATGGTATTATTAGATGCCTTAGCTTGGCCATTACCTTGGGGGTAATACAGTGTAGAAAAGTGGTGTTGGATATGGAATTTTTCACAAAGCTCATGGAAATCCTAGTTTTAAAAAGGGCAACCATTATCTGTAATGATGGAATATAGGATACCATAGTGACAAGTGATGTAATTCAGGATGAACTTGGCTATCTTCTTTCTAGTAATGTAGGTTAGTGGGATGGCTTTGATCCATTTTGCAAAGTACTCAATAGCGACAAAGATAAACTTATGTCCATTAGTAGAGGTGGGATGGATATTTCCTATGAGGTCAAGTCCCCATTGAGAAAAGGTCATGGCGAAGTAAGCGGCTGTAGTTCTTGAGTTGGTGCATGTATAAGATCTCCATGAATCTGACATTGGTGACATTTCTTCACAAAGTGATAGGCATCATGTTCCATTGTAGGCCAATAATATCTTGTTCTCATGATATTTTTAGCTAAGGTCATACCAACAGAGTGAGCTCCACATATACCATGATGTACCTCTTGTAAGGTTCTTTGTGCTTCATTTGAGTTGAGACATTGGAGGAGGATATTTTCTAGGCTACGATGATAAAGAGTATCTCTAATGATGGCATATTTGGATGCTTGTTGAATAAAGGTTTTGTGTTGGTTAAGGGAAAAGTTAGGATGGATAATTTGGTCATGCAAGTAATTATAAATTTCTTTGTACCAAGGAGATTTAGAACCAACAAGTTCACACACAAGTTCAGTTTCTGGGACATCGAACTCAGGGATCAAAAATTTTTCTACCAGGAACTCATAGTACGAAGCATTGTTGGGAATGTCCAAGAGAGATCCAATTGTAGCCATTGCGTTAGCTGCTTTGTTTTGGATTATTGGTATTTTCTCAAATGTAATGTTATCAAAGTACAGTCTAAAACTATCAACCATGTGCTTATAGGGCATCAATTTCTCATCCTTGGTGTCATAATCATCATTAAATTTCTTGAAGTTCCTTGATTTTCCATTTTATTGCCATTCAGAGTCTTATTAAAAATGCTTCGTACTCAGCCATGTTGTTTGTTCATGGGAATGCTATTCGAAATGACTTGGGAATGGAATATCCTTGAGGTGTAACAAACAAGATACCGACTCCTGAACCATGAATTGTGTAAGATCCATTGAAATACAACTTCCATGTTGTCGGGGTTTCTATAACAAAGATTGATTCATCTAGAAAATCAGTTATCAAAGGATGGTTAGCTTTTACTAGCACATCTACGAGTTGGTCAACTATCACTTGTCCCTTTATTTCTTTTCAGTCAACATACTCAATGTCATAATCACTTAGGATCATAACCCATTTATCTAATCTTCCTATTAGAGCCGCTTTACTGAGAAAGTATTTTAGAGGATCAATTTTGGAAATACATTTTGTCTTGTGATTCAACATATAGTGTCTTAGTTTTTGGGCTGCAAATATTACTGCTAGACATGCTCGTTCAATAGGACTATAGTTCAACTCATATCTGACTAAGTGGCGAATGATATAATAAATTGATTGTTCCTTTCCATCATTGTCATTTTGTGCTAGGGTGATCCCACAATATTGGTTTATAATTCCAGTGAGGAAGGAAAATTGCAAAAACACACTTGTGATTTTTTTTTCTTTTTAGGGGTTCACACGAACTAGGGTGTTCAAATGGACCCAAAAGGGGTTTGAATGGACCCTGGTTTGAGTGAACCTTATTAAATGATGGGACCCACTTTTTTGGCATTTTTTTATAACAAAGACAATGGAAAATTCAATAAAAGGGGGGTTTCGCTTGAACTATGGTCCATTCAAACCTTGGTTCTAGCAAACCCCCAAGGGGGTTGTCATGCCTAAATTTTTTGTTAGAAAATCCAATACATTTTTTTTTCTTTCTTAGCAGCATCTTACAATGGTTACAAATTAAAGATATTATATTTTATTTATTTATTTATCATTTAACCAAATATTACTATTTATATCATCTTCAAATATTGTTAATGTTTTTGTCATGATATTACTTTTTAATATTTTTTTAAAATTAACATTAAGCATGTGATTGTCATTTAACCCCAACAATATTGCTAATATCAATAATGATATTATTATTATTAATCACATAAACATTATTATTGTTTGTTTATTATACACAAATTAATAATTTTTTAAATAACAACAATATTAAAAATATATGCTTAGAGATACCAACATTCTTCCATAAGTTAAAGTAAAATGTGAATATCAATTAATAATAGCGGCTAGTTAACTCAACCTTCTAAACAACCCTTTTTTTTTTAACTACTTGATAAACATTTTGTTATTTCTCCATTTTAAAATTAAGAATATTCTTGAGAATAAGCTACTTCGTATAGTTACCCAAAAGACAGTTTAAAAAAAAGAAGAAAACATAAAATTATTATGATTATCCATAATGTTACCTTGGTTTCAAGATTTACATACCCATATCATTACTAATAATGATATTAAGATTTACCACGGGTTTTCTCCTATTTTCTTTTTTTATTTATACTATTCTTTACTTTTATTTATTTATTTTAAATTTAAATAACACTCATCGTTTAAAAAAAATACCAATTAATAATATATATTTTTTAACCATTTATAATATTTTAATATTACTACTTTTGAACTTATGATATTATTACTACTTACTAATGATAGACATATTAATTTTTATCTTCATATTGATACTAATGTAATTGATAATTCACCGTGATCATAAGGATATCATGATTATTATAATTATTAACTATTTTAATTAATTTTAATATATAAATATATATTTTATATCTGTTGGGATTAATGGATGCACAGTCCTTGAAGCTGCAGTCTTCGATGTAGGACCTTTAAGCCAGGAAAGATAATCAACCACCCAGAAAGTGTTGCAACTAGGCATGCACAATGGAGATTCAATATTGATGAAAAAGATTGATATCTTGATATTACAAATGTACAAGATGCCTGATTATATAGGCAATAGGTAAACCCTAATATGCATGAGATGTTGACATGTGTCTTGATCTAACAACATGTGACAACATGTGAACCCTAATGGTAACAATCATTAAATGAGGGGATAAGTCTAGAAGGACAACCCAACTTCTAGATGGAATCTTATCTCCTACAAATAAGGAAGGGAATATTATCCCATTTATTAAATGATTTATCTAATAATGCAACCTAGGACTTAATGATTAAATGCAAGACCTAAGTTAACTTATGTTAGTGTAATAATTAATTAATTAATTACACCAACACCCCCATAAGTGCAACTTGGGAGGAAAATGCAATGATTATGCAAGATGATGATGATGATGATGATGGGTCCCAGCTCGAGGCCATGTTAGGTACCCATGTACATGAAGATGCAGAAAAATCTCCCAAAAACGGAGAAAAGGGGAAAACCCAATGGGAACAAAACCCCTCTCCAAAAGAGAGATGAAAATCCAGAAAATGTGAGATAGGATGGGAAGAAAAGGATGGAGGACTCCCAAATTACCCCCCAAGTACACCATCCATCACATGGATACAATACAATCAAAGGTCCCCCATAGGAGGTAAAGAGAGAGACTATATAGCCCCCCCAGAAGATGATATCACCTGCAAGAAAGGTAAGTGTCTGAAGACAAAACAAGATCCAATGTCGACAAACAACTTGTCTCCCTTTCGGAAGAAACAAAACCAACTGCAAGTGCAAAGATGCTTCCCATTCTGGATAGGAATTGAAGGAAGGAAGGATGAAGATGGATGACGATGATGTCTCTGAACTCTGCTCAAGTGTCTCCTTTCCTGATGAAGAAAATGTCATAGTACCAAACAATGAAGAGGGTGACAAACCAGGATGATGCAGAAACTGATGCTGAACAATATCCAAAGACTGAGATAGAATGAATATAATGGATGTGATGGAGACTTGATAGCCCCCCCTGAATGAAGTGTCCTCAAAACCACTGAAGGAAGTCTGAAGCAAATCCAATGGTAGATGAAGAAGAAACCTCAAGTCCTGAATGGAATGACAGGGAAGAAGTCTCGAATATGAAATATCTGAAGAGAAACCAAGTGCCTCCAAGATGGTCTCAGAATTCCCAATCAAGGTTGAGACAAAGGAATGAGGAGACGCAAAACAACTCTCCAAAGTGTGATCTGAATAGAGGAGTGATATCCCCTCAAGAATGTTCTCCAAACCTGTAGAAGTGGCCAAGGCAATGATACCTGAAACAAAGCCATCATGTGATGCCAAGTCTGAAAAACTGAATGTGTCCTGATCGATGATGATAGTGGAAGCCTCAATCAATGATTTTGGACAAGGAATCACTGAATGTGAAGGGATACCAACAGTCTCTGATGAAGAAGAAGCACTGAAAGGTACCTTGTCAACCTCTTCGGAAAGATCAAGATAATCAACTTCCTGCATAACAATAGCATCATGGGGAGCTTGATCTGAAGAATGACATTCTGAAGCATGATCATCGGGGAATGGTGGAGTGTCTGAATCTCCGTAGATCTCCCAAAGCTTAGTCCAAAGAATGTGAGGACAATCATAATGATCAATAGAACTCAAAACATCACAATCAACTTGCATAGAAACAATCTCCAAAACAGTATATCTGCTGCAACTCCAAGAAAGCTCATGAATACCTTCGCTTGGATGAGGAACAATACCAAATAGATGTGGCAACAAATCAAGTGATCGAAGATGGTGGTAGATCCCATCTCGCCATTGCGGATAGTTACCCTTGTGCAACATAACTAGAGAAGGAGAGAAATATGCAAGCCCTATAATGAAATTTCTTCACAAGAATACAAAGACGCTGACCTTCAACAGAAAATAAATACTTCCAAATATGATTTACAACTGAAGTGATGCAACCCGGATCAAAAAATATTTTCCCAAGCTTCAGGATGTCCAAGTTATTGAACAAATGCACCAAACTAAAAAAAATCACATGCAAGAGTACTTGGAGCTGAAACTGATCAAGGGGCTGGACTGATGAAAAAAAAGCTTTGAATCACCTTCCTGATGCCGCTGGAATCACCGAAATCTGATGAACGGTTGAGAAGATATGCAACTTTGAGTCCAAATTAGGGTTTTGAACTTCAATTGGATGTAGAGTCTTCTGCGAGCAAAATTTCACAGAACAAATCTCACCACTGGAAAGTACACGAAATTCCCTTTCCGACGGTATATCGTTTGCAAAAATTCGATACCCTGGGTGAAAGTTATGATCAAATGAAAAAAAATGCCTATATTAGGCAAGTTGCAGGCTAACAAGGTGCAAAACATAAGCACCCGGGCGCTGGCACCTGGTCGGTGATGTGACCACGGCCCAAATGTTGGCAAAAAAAAAATCACGCCACCCCTGGTGGCGGCGGGGCGGAGCGGTGAGTTCCGGTGGATGTGGGCAGGTCGTCGGCCGTGGAGGAGAGAGCACCGGCACCGACGAGAGGAGAAGAAGGCGTCGGCAGCAGCGGTCGTTGGCGGGCTGATGGTTGCCGGCGATGGAGGCCGGTAGAGTCTTCGTCGGCGAGCGTGGCAGTCGGCGTGAAGTGTTGGCCGGCGGGAGAAACGCCGGGAGAGAAAGCCGGGCGGGACGGCGGGTAAATCACCGATGGCCGCTGGGGTTACTCCCCCAAATGGGCCGACAAACGTACCCTATTCTGCAGAAAACTTTAAATGCCGACAAATAACAATATTCGAAAGATTTTTTAATATTGCATACAATGCAATTAAAAAATCAACGATTTATAAATAATAAAATCCTCCATATAAAATGCCGACGGGAAAAAATTTAACTCCAAATGCCGAATTTTTAATAAAAAAGCCGACGGATATTTAAAATATATGGTCGCCCAAAATATTTTTCTGAAAACTATAGAAAAACGATTTTTTGCCAAATAAAAGATATAAATGCCCGATTTTTCTGAAACGAAAAATGGCCTGCTGCTAAAAAAATTTTGCCTCAGAGGACAACTGACCGGGATGATTTTTTGCTGCAAATTGTACGGATAGTACGATTGATTTTGCAAACCCTAAAAATACCTCTGAAGCTCCCGGGATGATGTATCCGATTTTGATGAATGGGCAGGCGATCCTAGAGTTTCGAGGCCTTCAAGACAATGGCGAGCTCGGATCTGACTCAACTGCTTAAAAATCAGCTTGGTCCCTGGGTGGAAACAAGTAGCCTGCAATAGAAACCTTCAGCCTGCAGAATCTCGCACACCAACTTTCTTGATCGAGGGTTGACGTTTCACTGGATTGGCTCTGATACCATGTTGGGATTAATGGATGCACAGTCCTTGAAGCTGCAGTCTTCGATGTAGGACCTTTAAGCCAGGAAAGATAATCAACCACCCAGAAAGTGTTGCAACTAGGCATGCACAATGGAGATTCAATATTGATATGATATATTGATATCTTGATATTACAAATGTACAAGATGCCTGATTATATAGGCAATAGGTAAACCCTAATATGCATGAGATGTTGACATGTGTCTTGATCTAACAACATGTGACAACATGTGAACCCTAATGGTAACAATCATTAAATGAGGGGATAAGTCTAGAAGGACAACTCAACTTCTAGATGGAATCTTATCTCCTACAAATAAGGAAGGGAATATTATCCCATTTATTAAATGATTTATCTAATAATGCAACCTAGGACTTAATGATTAAATGCAAGACCTAAGTTAACTTATGTTAGTGTAATAATTAATTAATTAATTACACCAACAATATCATCTTTATTTATTATCGCATAACATAGAGTTCGATACTCTTTTCCTTTTGGAATATGTATTTATTGGCATCAATGGAGAAGTCTATTCTCAACTATATTAAATTTTTCTATAGGGTAAATTTCAGCTTCTAATTTTACTTGATAAAGTCTCATCATTCATTACAACTATTTTATTATTATTATCACTTGATATTAAATAATGAAAACAATAAAATAATATTTTATTTTTATTTTATAAAATCTATTTAAAGAATGGAAAATATAATGCTTATGCATTTACACTTTTAAAATTAATGACAACATTAAATTTAACCCAATTTAATATCTAAATCTTATATTCACTAACATTTTCACAAAACTATTCATATATGCAATTATTTGCAATATAATTTAACCATAAATATTATTATATTTAAATCTTATGACTTGTATTTACACCACAAGAATAAATTGACAATGAAAATGGAAAGAGTCCCCGTACATTTTGCGGAGTCCAAAGAAGGGTTGAACAAATATTAATAAAATCTTCATGTCCATTTAAAAAAGATAAATTTAATGTAGGGTAAGCATTGCCCTAAATCTGGGCACTAAAACTCTTTCAATGTCTATACCCCCATTTCACACAGCCATCTCCACCTATTATTCATTGTTGCAAAGTAAATCTGTATATTTATTTGTAAGCCAACAGAGGATATATTTATATAAGTTTATTATTATTGATTTCACAAATCCCTGCATTTGGATTTTATTTTTATTTTTATTTTATGTGCAAATACTTGTGTTTCAGCTGAAGTAAAAACAAATATATCATAAATTTTTCTTCCATTGCTATGTTGTGGGTTGGTCTTTCTTTCTTTCTTTATTTTTATTTTTATAAATCTGCCCTCAAATGTATACTGCAAGTTTTATAGATCTGAATTATTATTATTATTATTTTTAAAATCAACAAACCCTCGTGTACATTTTTTTTTTACTGCTGTGCAGGCCCATTTCTTGCATCTTAATCCACCCGCTCCATTTTATTTTATTTTATATACAAATCTTTAGCAGCTTAAAAATTCCTTTTTTTATTATTATAAGAAAATAAGGTTAAATTTTATTTACCAGTATAAAAATAGTATATAGTTCTAGATGAATATAATTTATTTTATGGTTTAAAAATGTCAAATATATCTGAAATGAATATGTATTTAAAATAAGTATATATTTAATTCATTTACATATGGGTATATGAAGTGGGTATTTGTCATATACTTATATTTGCATTTTACTTGCATAAAATATAACATTTGAATATTAGAAAAACCCTAAACATTCATAAAAAATAAGACATAAATGTATTCTATAAATTGTTTTGTAAATCAAACTTTGACTTAAAGATGCATAAACTTATATTGATGTCTATTGCTTCCATTTGCAATAAAAGTACACATGATATGACTAGACAAGATTTCAGCCTTATTTCATATACTTGTAGATGCTCAAACTTATTTCACATATATTTAAATGGTAACTTGAATATCTATTTCCTTTCATGAGAGGCAATGTAAACAATACATTACAAGCTTCAAATAGAAAAAAAAAATGAGAAGACTTCCACTTTTTTTTTTTGGTTAGCATGAACCTTTCACATACTTACTATCAAACACAATACATCATTTTTCTTTTAAAGTAAAAACCCAACAACACATCCTTCTCATTGTGAATAAATACCCCTTTTTTTTCATATACCAATAAAATCCCTTTCCTATCCCAAACTCTCTTTTTTTTTTACAAGATTCATGGGTTTATTTTTTGTTCCTTCTAATTACAACAATACATGGAAATAAAATAAATAATAAACCATTATACAAGGGCTTGCTCTCCACCCTACCATAAATGGCATCATGAAGCCTCAAAGGGCTCTAGCCATTCCCTTGAGCAAGACGTAAACTACCAAATAATCTTGGTATGATAATGAAAATAATTTGTTTTGATTTATTTATTTTTAACCAAAACTCTCAAATCACTTATTGAAAAATTTGAACTCTTCTTCTTCAAAAATAACAAAACTAACACAACAAATAAAAGGAAACTAACTTGATAGAGGAAGGAAGAAGAGCTTATCTTTGAATTCTTCCTTTTTTGAACTCCATTTTGAATGTGAGAACTCTTTCTTTCTTTCCAACTTTTTCTTCTTTTCCTTTCCAATCTCCAAATTCAAAGATTCTCCAAAAAGGAGAAGTGGGCAACGACCCTTTTCCTCTTTTCCATCCCAATATAAATGAACTCAACTTGAAGTCATTTGAATGAGGGAGTGACACTTGTCACTCTCTCATTCAATCTTCCAACACATATCCCAACAAGTTCTCACACATGCGTGAGACTTTTAGGGAGATGGGGAATGTACAATGACACTCTACCCAATATCCCTTACAAGGTGGCTTCACACATGTGAAATCCTTGGTGCTCTTCCCAAGTTCATTAATGAACTTTGTGAAGTGGAGTGGGAGAGTGACAAGTCACTTCTCCCAAGACCCAAAGACTCAAATTCGTTACACTCCTTCAAGTGGACTTTTGAAGGGTCATATCATACCTCAAGGATAAAGTCACATGTCCAAAAGGTCCCCCTTCCATAGGTATAGGTCGTAGGGGTCTATTTTTGCACTAATATGAATAAAATTGACCAAACAACACCCTTGAAAGACCATTTTAATGAGCAATCCGAAATTGAAGGCCTAACTAAGGATCTCAAAACCCTAATTATATTTACATTCCTAATAACCTGGTTTGATTCAAAAAAAATACTCCACAAAACATACTTATATTAACTACCCATCATTAAAATCCTAAACACAATTAAAGCTTACACAAAACACTTACTACCTCCTAGGTCATAAGGTCAAAATTAGAACTTGAAAATTAACCATTTAACTTGGGCCTAGATAATTCTCCTCTTTTCCCTTTGACACTTCTCTCACATGTATATATATATATATTTTTCCCAATACATGTTTGGTTAGAAATATAATGATCACCTGTCCGAAATATTAACAAGATCAAACCCAATAGTTAGTGAATCATATACATACATTCATTTCCTTCCCCTATGCTAGGTATAAATTTGAGCATGCATATAATAATAATGAAGAATAACTTTAGCTAAATCATTTATTTACACAACTAAATTTACCCTTACATCTTTCCTCTAATAACATTCATCATGCAAATTTGATATCTATTTTATACCTTTTTCCTTACTAACCTACCTTGGGTATACCTGCCATTGATTCAAATAGTCTTAACTTACCTCGATGATGCTTGGCTAGTGATCCTTTTGAAACCTCTTTATGATCTTCAAATTCTTGCTTCATTCCTATCTATTATAATTTCCAAGTAACATAAAACATATTAGAAACTCATTCAAACCAATATTAGGTACATGTCATTTCTTATCTCATTTTGATTTAAATGTATTCTTCATATGATATTAGTACACAAATCTAAATCTTATGTGCTCACATATATTCTTAACAATTTTCTAAATCACCTTCAATAAAGAACATTTGTCACCATGGTTATTTAATCTATTTTATTGGATAATCACCACATTAAGCATGGAATTAGGTTCAATTATCTATTTGGTCACCAAACTAGTATAATTTGACTAATCAAGGTGTCACACAATTTATAGACGGGGTTGAGCCTCATAGGGGTGTTTGCTCAAACTTGGGTCCATTTGAACCCCCCTTTTTTTCCCTTCTCCCTCTCTTGCACCAAATTTTTGCAATTTTTTTCCCTTTGCAGCTCGGGTTGAGGATGAAAATGGAGGATAATTCACAGATCCAATTGGATGATGGTAGTCCTCAAAACGAGATATCCTTCAAATATAATTTTAATCTGTTTTGGTTTTATTATGTATTTTATTTTTTAGTTTGATTAAACATAGGTTGTTTATCGAAAATCAAGTTGTCTGTACTGCACATGTGGAAAAATAGCAGATTATCAATTTTTTTTTGAAAAATATCAGTGCACTAGATATTGATGTCCTTGATCCAACAAAAAAAAATTGAATTTCAATACATACAAAAAAATTTATGCTTTAGCCAGTGAAGCATGTCTAAATTGTAAAAGGTTTGACTTTGAAACTTAATTAAGAAAAAAATATTCAATGAAATTCTATGAAACCAATTTCATGCACTAGATATCATAGTTACAAATCTAAATTAAAAAATAGAATTTTAGAGTCCTTCATAGAAAAAAAGTTTTGTTAGCCAGTGACATCACTCTTTAAAAATGGTGTTTACTGTTAAAAACTAGTTTTTGAAGGAGATGGAAAAAGAAGTGCAATCTAATTCAATTTTTTTGAAAATTATATATTTAGAATCTATACAAAAAAATGTCACAAATCACTAGTTTGCATCATCTTCAAATTCCTCCCAGTTTAGTTGCTATAGGTTCCCGAAAGTGAAGATTTAGTTAAAAAAATTCAGTTCAATGTCTAATTTGACCAAAAATTGTAAACTAGTATTGTGGGATCGCTCGCTAACAATACCCCCAATGCTAATGTAGTGGTTGTCACATATAATATCATATATCTTCCATCAATCAAAGGCATAAGAACTGGTGGAGTCAATAGATAATTCTTGATTTGATCAAATGCTTCTGGACACTTCTCTGTCCAGTATAAGGGAATTCCTTTCTGTAACAGATGTTGAAATGGATGGATCTTGTCTGATAGTTGAGCAATGAACCTACAGATTGATTGCAATCTTCGATGTAATGTTTTCTACTGACTAATGTTGGTTGGAGGTGGCATGTCCAAGATAGCTTTTACTTTAGCAGGATCAACTTCTATTCCTCTGTGAGAGACGATATATCCTAGAAGTTTTCCGGATTGGACCCAAAAAACACATTTATTTGGATTTAGCTTGAGTTGATATTTTTCAAGTCAGGTGAAGATCTTATCCAAGATTTCTAGGTGACCACTTCATTCTAAGGATTTGAAGAGAAGGTCATCAACATAATCCTCCATAAGGATGTGCATATAGTCATGAAAAATAGTAGTCACGACTCTTTGATAGGTAGCTCCAACATTTTAAAGTCCAAATGGCATGACGTTCCAATAGAAATTTCCCCAAGTGCATGTGAATTTTGTCTTTGGTTGATCTTTAATGGAAATTCTTATTTGACTATAACCTGAGAATCTGTCCATAAGTGATAGCATTTCATATCTAGTAGTAAGGTCTATTATGATGTCAATGTTTGGTAAAGGAAAATCATCTTTGGGACAAGCTTTGTTGAGATATCTAAAGTTTGTACATACTCTTATTTGACCATTTTTTTTTGTGACAGGAACAAGGTTTGATATCCAATCTACATAATCAATCGAGCGAATGAATCCAACATCCAAGAGTTTCTTTAGTTCTAACTTGACAAGGAGTGCAATCTGTGGGTGCATTTTTCTTAACTTCTATTTATATGGCTTAGCATTTGGTAATAGTGGCAAGTGATACAAAACAAGTTTGGGATCCAATCTAGGCATGTCAACATATGACCATGCAAAATTAACTTGTCTTTCTGAAAAGAATGCTATAAAATCAGGCTTTTCCTTGATGGTTAAAGATGTTGCTAACTGTATGATTTTGGAATTTTCTTGTGTACCAATATTCACTTCTTCTATTTCTTCTATAAGAAATGGCAATCTCTCTCAGTCTATAGGGAGATAGTCTAGTCCTCCATCCTCAAGTGTGTTAGAGAGGTTTTCACCTTTAGAAACATCCTTTATTTTTACTTTTTCACGGTCAGCAAGCGCCTTTCAGTTTTCACGTAAAGACCTATTATTTTTATTTTTTACTTTTGTGACTAGAGGTCAGGACAACTTCACCAAAGTATGTTGCATAATTGATTTCTATGGAAAATCCAACCTTATGATCTCCACTTGGTATTCCTTCAC
>VDFB02357849.1:0-18360 GCA_007258455.2 Sequoia sempervirens | reverse complement strand
TATGCTGGATTACATGCTTATATTTTATGTATACATCATTGTCCTTGTTTTTGTATGATTATGGACAGGAAAAAGATGATATCATAACACTCGTAATCGAGAGGCTTATGATATTACGATTTTTTTTCCTGATGGTTGATGTTGCCTTGGATATATGATATATGATTCATGCACATGTACTTTAACATTTGATTGGAGTGATGAAGGTACTGAGTATCGACTCCGCCTAAATTTATAGGCCTGAGTGTACTCTCATTCCCCGATGGTGGTTACTGGAGATAGTCACAGCCAATACCCCCTACCCTAGCCCACTGTACCCTATTAGGGCAGTGTTTTCGTATTGTTGTCTTCCATCCGGTTACCTAACAGTAACTTCTGAAGCACCCTTCTACCTTATGTAACAAGTAACAGTAACAAGTGGCTGCTAGGGGAACTAGTAGCAGAGTTAGAGTAAACAATTGATAAATAAATAAAATTAATGGGGTAAAACACTAATAAGATAATGAGTCCTCATGCATGGCCTTGAGTGCTTGTAAAGGCTAAGGATGCACTCGAGAAGGCCCATCCGTCTGCGAGACATTGAGTCATTCGTCTGCGGGGCGTGGATTCGGGCATAATTGAGTCTCCTCGTCCCTATGAGAGGTGTACTTGATTCCATGTGGTGCCATCCCTTCGAGCATGCATGATGACACTCCAGCTGATATGCACTCTATTATCTAGCCCTTGGTAGACGTGACTAGTACCCGTCATAATATTTGATGAGCATTTCTTGTTGTGAATTTGATGGTGTGCATTGCCTTCCATGTTTGCTTTGTGATTGATGTGAGTGTTGGCCTGACCTTTCCTTTGTCTTGCCACCTCTGTTTGGGCCTTGTGACTATCTTCGAGCATGGTGGGGTGGCCTCTTTTGAGTCCACATGGTAGGGAGGCGTTGCCACCGCCATTGGGGACCGGTGTATAGGTTATTGGAGCACCGTTGGAGTCATTCCCTCTTCCGTATAACCTTTCTGATGATGTATTTTAATTCATGTATACACCATTGTACTCAAACTCATTTCTTTATGCTCATTGTACTCACTTGAGAGTGAAAGAAATCATAAAATGAATGAGAAGATATGTGATGAATATGTTTGGCTTCCAGGTTCTGTTGTTGGTATCAGAATCACATGTTCAATGATAATTTTGTTATGGATTTATTCTTAATTCATGTTAAATTAAAGCTCTAGATGTATTTTCTTCATTTATGTATCATGTGGTTAAGTTTCCAGTGCATCTCTTCATGTTATTTTATCCGTGTAGTTGCTACCATGGTTCCAGAGCAGCGCTGTTAAGGTTTTGGAGCAGCGCTGCAAGTTCCGAAGCAGCGTTGTTAAAGTTCCAGAGCAATGCTATAAGTTTTGAAGCAGCGTTGTTGAAGGTTCCAGAGCAGTGCTGTTGAAGGTTCCGAAGTAGCGTTGTAGAAGTTCTGGAGCAGCGCTGTAGAAGTTCTGGAGCAGCGCTGTAGAGGTTCCAGAGTAGCGCTGTAAGTTCCAGAGCAATGCTGTAGAAGTTCCGGAGTAGTGCTGTAAGTTTCGGAGCAGCACCGTGGAAGTTCCAAAGCAGCTTTACAAGTTCTGGAGCAGCTCTGCAAGTTCCGGAGCAGCGTTGTTAAGGTTCCGGAGCAGCGCTGCTAAGGTTCCAGAGCATCTTCCCTAGAGCTATCTTATGTGTTCTTGTTCGGTTTTTCTTTGGGGGTTGATTAATCCTCACCCTTGGGCTGTGTTAGGCCATTCTTGGCCTTGTATGTGGTCGTATTGATGTGTTGGGAGCTTCTTTTGTGTATGTTATCCCTTATGTTTAAAATTTTTTTTATCTTGCCCTCTTTTGGCTCTTATCCTTCGAGGCTTTATAGAAGGATGTTACAACAGGTTTTAAATGCATTCTTTCTAAAATTTTGCTATTTGAAATGGGGAAAAACCTTTGTGGTCAGTTTTGTGCACTTTTTAATTGTAGGATTCTCACAGTTAGTGAAAAAGGTACTATTCATGAAGGAATGGAAAATATGCGTAGAGCCTTTCAATTATACCCATACTGTGCAATGACATTGAATAATTTAGCAAACCATTTTTTCTTCACAGGGAAATTTTTTCTTGTGGAACAGTTGACTGAGATAACTCTTGTTTCAATTGACCACCCTCTCATGAAATATCATTCATATTATAATCTTGCATGATCGTATCATATTAAAGGTGATTATGACACCACTTGTCAAGGAAATCCAGAGGCCACAAGATTTTGTGGATAGGCTCAATTGAAGTTGGGAGATCTTAAGAGTTCTATCTCAAAATTTGAAAAGGTTTTGGAGGTCCACCCTGAGAACTGTGAGAGCTTAAAAGTTGTACGCCATATATATGCTTAGCAAGGGTAGACAGAGAAGGCTTTGGAAATTTTAAGAAAGGAAACTCGCATAGATCCACATGATGCCCATGCATTTATCAAGATGGATGAGTTATTAATATCGTCAGACCCCAGTGCAGCCTTAGATTCTCTTAAGAAGCCAAAGTATCTTCTGAAGAAGAGCAGAGAAGAAGTACCTATTCAATTTTTAAACAAAATTGGGGTTCTTCATTTTGAGTGTGATGAACTAGAGTTGACTCAACAAACTTTTATGGAGGCATTGGAAATGATGTTCTGCCTCTACATAAATCTCCATGGTTAGTTTTGTGCATTTTTCACTTGTAGGATTCTCATAGTTAGTGAAAAAGGTAGTGTTCATGAAGAATGGAAAAGATGCGTAGAGCCTTTGAATTATACCTATACTCTGCAATGGCATTGAATCATTTAGCAAACCATTTTTTCTTCACTACAGGGCAACATTTTCTTGTGGAACAATTGATTGAGACAACTCTTGTTTCAATTGACCACCCTCTCATGAAATCTCATTCATATTATAATCTTGCACAATCTTATCATAGTAAAGGTGATTATGACACCACTTGTCAAGGAAAGCCAGAGGCCATAGGATTTTGTGGATAGGTTCAATTGAAGCTAGGAGATCTTAAGAGTTCTCTCTCAAATTTTGAAAAGGTTTTAGAGGTCCACCCTGAGAACTGTGAGAGCTTAAAATTTTAGGCCATATATATGCTTAGCAAGGGCTGGCAGAGAAGGCTTTGAAAATTTTAAGGAAGGCAACTCACATAGATCCACCTGATGCCCATGCATTTATCAAGATGGGTGAGTTATTAATATCGTCAGAACCTAGTGTAGCCTTAGATTCTCTTAAGATGCCAAAGTCTCTTATGAAGAATAGCATAGAAGAAGTACCCATTCAATTGTTAAACAATATTGGGGTTCTTCATTTTGAGTGTGATGAACTAGAGTTGGCTCAACAAACTTTTATGGAGGCATTAGGAAATGATGTTTTGCCTCTATAAATCTCTGTGGTTAGTTTTGTGCATTTTTTACTTGTAGGATTCTCACAGTTAGTGAAAAAGGTAGTGTTCATGAAGGAATGGAAAATATGTGTAGAGCCTTTGAATTATACCCATACTTTGTAATGACATTGAATAATTTAGCAAACCATTTTTTCTTCATTGCAGGGCAACATTTTCTTGTGGAATAGTTGGCTGAGACAGATCTTGTTTCAACTGACCACCCTCTCATGAAATGTCATTCATATTACAATCTTGCATGATCTGATCATAGTAAAGGTGATTATGACACCATTTGTCAAGGAAAGCTAGAGGCCACATGATTTTGTGGATAGGTTGAATTGAAGCTGGGATATCTTAAGAGTTCTATCTCAAATTTTGAAAAGGTTTTGGAGGTCCACCCTGAGAATTGTGAGGGCTTAAAAGTTGTAGGCCATATATATGCTCAACAAGGGCTAGTAGAGAAGGCATTGAAAATTTTAAGAAATGAAACTTGCATAGATCCACCTGATGCCCATGCATTTATCAAGATGGGTGAGTTATTAATATTGTCAAAACCTAGTGCAACCTTACATTCTCTTAAGATGCCAAAGTCTCTTCTGAAGAAGAGCAGAGAAGAAGTACCCATTCAATTGTTAAACAACATTGGGGTTCTTCATTTTGAATGTGATGAACTAGAGTTGGCTCAAAAAACTTTGATGGAGGCATTAGGAAATGGCATTTGGGTTGAATTCATAAATAAAAGCCCCAGTGCTAATTCTGTAGTTTTTCCTGTGCTCTTTAAGGATATGAAATTCTTCCATCGACTAGAAGAAGGTGGTGTTTCACGTGAGTTACCATGGGATAAAGTCACAACACTATTTAATCTTGCTAGGTTGTTTGAACAACTACATGATACTAAAAAAGCAAATCTTTTATACAAGCTAATATTGTTCAAATTTCCTGATTATGTGGATGCATATCTATGTCTTGCAGCCATGGCTCAGGCTCGAAATGAGATCCAACTAAGCCTAGAATTGATTGGGGATGCACTTAAGGTGGATAAAAACTCATCAAATTCTTTATCTACGCTTGGAAAAATGGAATTGAAAACAAATGACTGGCTTAAAGCAAAGAAACAATAAACAATTAAAGCTACATAAAGTGAATCAAATGCAAATAATTCTTATGTTGACATTTCACTTGGAAATTGGAATTATTTTGCAGCTTTTCGCAATGAGAGGAGAGATCCAAAGGTGGAGGCACAACATCTTGAGAAGGCTAGAGAGCTGTATTGTAAAGTGTTGGCACATAGACCAGGAAATGTTTATGCTACAAATGAGGCAGCCATTGTGCTAGCTGAAAGGGGGTCAATTTGATATTGCAAAGGAAATTTTTACATAGGTACAAGAAGTTGTAGCAGGAAAAATCTTTGTTCAGATGCTTGATGTGTGGGTAAATATAGCACATGTTTACCCTACACAAGGAAAATTTGCACTTGTAGTGAAAATGTATCAAAATTGTTTGAGGAAATTCTATTTTGGCACTGACACCCAAATTTTATTATATTTAGCTCGAGCATTTTATGAAGCAAAACAATGGAAAGATTGTAAAAGAACATTATTAAGAGTAGTAGATTGTAATGAGCGTTTCAAATTTATGTTTAATGTAATGAGGGTTTCAAATTACCTCTGAATTCACTGTAGAGGGCGTCCCCAAATCCGATTTTTCTACAGAGCGCCTCAGTGAATTCAAATTCGTTGCGGAAAACTCTGAATTCCTTTCCCTTGCCTGCCTTTTCAGAAGTCTCTAGTTCCTCTGCAAATCCTTATCACCCATGCAAGTAGCTATTGATCAAAATGCATCATGCCAGGCTTTTGCAATGAACAAATGAAGCAAGGTCAAGCGAGATGAATGAATCTGAAATGAACGTGAATAATCATGCCAATAGATCGCACACATGAATACATTGTGCCAATATTTGGCCGAATTGTTTTTTAAAATTTTTGTCTACTTTGGATTTGATGACTAACTATTTAGGTATTTTTATTTCTGTGATTAAATAATTTTTTAGTGAATGACCGAATTAGTTAGTTATTTACTCATTTATAGCTGAGTTGTAAAAAATGAGTAGAATTTAGTCATTTTTAGTTATTGTGACTAAAAGTTTTAGTCACCTAGTCATTTATTTGCCAAATTCTACTAGTGATTTATGATTTGATTAATATTTCTTGTTGTTTGACCTCTTGATTTGATCCTTCCATTATTACTTGTTCACAACTACAACTCTCCATATATGTTTATCGCCTATGTGAACTATTGATATGGTCTCTCCCCTAAAAAATTCACTACCTTAAAATTGTTTTCCATCCCTATGATAGCAAGAATATTCTAGGAGACTAGTTGAGGTAACTCGCTCCTTGTATTAGTATTATTTACGTAATTGACTAGCCAAGATTATCCACTTTATGATTTAACATAACTATTTTATTAATATATTTTAGATTTTATCAATATAAAGTGCATTTACTTGTGCCACATAGGACCTTTGGGTACTTTATTAGAGAGAAGTTCTTAAAAGTTTAAGAATATTCACTAAGCATATCAATCATTGAAGACCATTTATTCCCTCCAAGAACTACCCATTGACTCAAAATTATAATTTAAACATTCAAAAAATAGGTTTTGATTAAATAAGTAGGGAAAGGGCCCTGATCCTACACAAAAACATAAAAATAGTCTAGAGAAAACAACAACCAGAAAAAAATAACAAAATAGAGGAGACAACTAAAGGAAGCAGCAAAAAGTCTCCTCACCCAAGACAATACAACCCATACATTAACCAGACAACAAAGAGAAATACATATTAACCATGTTCATGAACCTGTATGACATAATTAGTGAGCAATTAACAATAAACCAAAATATAGTTAATAAGGAATCATGTACAAAATTCACTAGATACTATAAAATCACACACCACTACAAAAATAACACACCACTACAAAATTCACTAGATACTATAAAATCACACACCACTACAAATCAATGAAATAATAAGTTAAACAAATCATAACATACTCGAGGGAGTAATGGAGTGCATGGGCGGGAGGAGTAATGGAGTAAGGGTTTTGAAATCCTTGGATTCAGTTGGAGATGAAGACTCGGGCTCAGATGATGATGGTGATAGTGGCTGGTGGGAGGTGGCTCGATGGCTTGGGCTGCTGCTGGCTACGTACTTCCCTCTCTATGTCAGTTCCTGTTGTTCCTGCGTGTTGTTGCTGCTTTGGTTCATGTATTTACTAGAGCTCTACAATTTGGGGCTATTCCTAGTCATGCCTCTCCCCTTGGGTGTCTTTGGTTGGCTGGGAGCTATTGTTGTTGCTCCTAGCATAACTGGAGGAGGCTTTCTTCCTCTCTCGATTTGGCTGTGGTTTCCCTTCCTGGTTTTTTTCTGGTTACTCTCCTTGCATTGGGTGTGGGAGTGCGTTGGCTGCTCTGAGGAATTTTGGTTGTTGAATGGGATTATTTATGTTCCTATTCAGAATAATAGGAAGGCTTGAGGGCTCCTTATGTTGGCCTATTCTGCTTCTTGCTTCCTCTGGGTGTCCTTAGTTCCTACCTGTTGTTTGTTTGGTGGCTCCCTTTTGGGGGTTTTTTTTTTTTTTGTGTTGGGTTCTTCTTGTCCCCTCTCTATGGAATGGTGGTGTCTCCCTTTGGTTGGTTGTGTGGAGTTTTGTCCCATCTCTGGCATGACTGACGTGTTGGGGTAGCTTGGTGTTATTTTTTGCTGGGCCTTCTCATTATTCTTGTCCTATTTGGGGTCCTTTGTTCCTCTTGGGACAAGGCTGTTCTGTTCACTATGAGTCAGGGACTTTGGATTTGGTGGTTTTTTGGCCTGTGTTTCCTTATGCTGATGTGTTCTCTACGACCTTGGTATCACTGGCTGAATGTGTTTTGTAGCCTTGTTCTCTCTCAATGAGTATCTTTGGATCCTCTTTACTGAGGTAGTTGCTACTCCTCTTGTCCCTTGGGTGGAATGTGTTCTCTCTTTTGGTGGGGTTCAAATCCTTTGTTCTGAAGTTTTACTTTTGGTTTTTGAAGCCTTCTGGTTTCTCTTTGTTCTAGGATTTGGGCCTTGTCTTGATTTGGGTTCTTTTGTGCCCTGGTTGGGTTATGAAGTTGTTGCTGAAGTAGGGGTTTGAGGTTCTTTCTTGGGATGAGTAGCCTCATGTTTCTATTCTGAAGGCTTAGATTTCTTTGGGTTTTGTCTGGTTAGGTGAAGTGTGTTCTTCTGTCCTATATCTGCACTCTGCTATGCCAAAAGAGGATATGTTGGCCTAGCCTTTTGAAGTCTTTGGGTTCTCTCTAGATCTACAGGTGGGGTCTTCTATGGAGGTGGAGACTACTCTCATTGAGGCGGAGCCCTCTTCTATTGAGGCAGAGATGGTTGTTGTAGATTTGGTGGAGTTTTTGGTCAGCTTCTTCCTATCAAAGTGGAGCTTGTTTGGGTAGGTGTGTGAAGGATTTGGAGGTTGGGGCTATCATCTCTTCTTCTCCTATAGAGGGGAGATCTCTCCTATTGAGGTGGAGGTGGGATTGGCTTTGGTGCAATGCTGCTACATGAAGATGGATGTGCTTTAGTGTGCTCTCCAAATACCCTATTGAGGTGGGGTTCATAGAGTTGCTGGTGTTTTGGATTATGGGTTTGGGGTTGATGGTTCTCTCAACCATTAAGTTGCCTTTTTCTCTTGGCTCAGTGATGTTTCTCTTGAGTAGATGGTTTGCTGATGCCTGGTTGATGTAGGCGGGTTTTATGTTCACTTAAGGTTTCCAAGTCCTTGTTAAAGTCTGGTTGTTTAGGGATCTATTCCCTCTGTTGTTTTTTGTTGCAACCTATGTAGTCATGCCTTCTTGTTAAATGCTACTGCTATTTTGCTGCTGACTATATGTGATTTATCTTTTATGTAGCTTGTCTTCCTTGGATAGGGTTACAAAGCCCTTCAAAATTGGTTGTATTGGGTTTTGGGGCGCCATCAAAACCTATTTACCTCTAATAAAAAATGAAATAATAAGTTATGAATTAGATCTTTGTGCAATGAGACATGTCACAGTACAAAGTCAAGGAATTATTGACCCATCATTAACTTAACAATTCGATGCTCGGTCCTCTTGGCTCTTACCTCTTAATTCACTAGTTAATTTTTTTTCATGGTTCTTAGATTCCTTTTTATTTACTACGATATGGGAAGCTTTTTATGACTTGGCTTCACTAATTTTTTAATAACCATCACATTATTTCTACCTTTTTTTATATAGACAACCGACCCATGAAGTATTGATGAAGAGAATGATGATGAAGCACATTTACTTGTGGTCAATATTCTTTGAATCCTTAGATGGTGTAAACCTTAATTCCCCGGAATGATTCTTCCTTTCAAATGCTTAATGAATTTTTCTAAGTTCCTTTGTATTACTCTTATGTGTTATTGAACCTTATGTGTTATTTTAATGAATGGTTAAATACTTATGTAGTAGTTTAATGAATTTTACTAAGTTCCTTAAATTACACTTTTGATTCATGTTGACCTTAAAACATTTAACCTTGTATTATCTTAGTCCTTGTTGTGTAGATTTTATTTTTTCATAATTAAGAATTAAGATATCTTTGTTGCCATGAATCCAATGTTTACATGCCACACTTTCCAATTGAAATATTTTTTCTAATTTCAATTATATGACGTGTCATAAACTATACATTGAAATCAAATATTTATTTGATTAAAACTAATATTATTAAATTTTCACATTATATGATTGAGAATAACTATAAGTTTTTTAATTTATTTAAATATTTTCATTAGTGTTAAATTATCTATTCAAGTATCAAGTCAAGTTAAATTTCCCACATAGATTTTACACTAGAATCTATCTTGTAAAGCACGAACAATGGATCTAGATGAACTCCTCCACCTTATAGGTACCAAGATTAGGATAGATGATAAAACTAAACATGGTTCATCCTAGTTCCCAACCTTAGAGATACCAATGACTTCAATTTTTTTTTCCAAATAAAATATTATGTTTTCCCTTTTACAAATTGATAAATGAACCAAATCATAAGGGGCCAAAGAAAACACTAGTGATGATGCATTTGAGAATAAAAGAATGATTGCAAAATTAAGTTCCTTGTAAGTATATATTCACCCCATTGAATTGAATATGATGGAATAAAACTTGGAGTGGTAAAATTCCCAACATGTAAGTACAAAATTTCCCCTCCATTATACTATAACTATTATATATGGTTTGAATTTTCATGTTCCGCTATAGATAAGTTCTCCCCTCCTCATGATGTAAATCCCCCAATGGACTATATTTTCTTCATTGATGCTCAATTACAAGTCATACTTCTTGACAAGGGAGACATTTCCTATTCTTAGTCTACTGCTAATACACATGCTTTTGTTCCCCATATAGTTAGACCCCTTCTTGCTTCCTTCTTCTATCAAAACTTAATCCTCTAAAATAATTCTTTCACGAAGGAATCTAGATCCTCACTTTTGTGAAATGACCTCTCTCCCTCAAAATTTAACCATGTTCTTCTTACGATCCCATTTTAAGGATATTGTAATCATGGAAACATCCACCTTGAATGAAAAATATCATGAGGATTCCTCATCATGTATGAAACCTCATTTTATCCTTTTGATATAACCCCTCAAATAAAACCTTGACTATGCTCTTACCTTTAGTGGCACTATCTCTCATCTCCCCTTCCCCACTCCTATTTCAAATCCACAACTATGAACCTCTTTATATTATTAGTTAAAAAATTAGTCTATAATTCCTTAAAATTATAAGTGGAAAAATTCTAAAAATACTTTCCACTTGACTTATTGTAATATTCAATCTTAGGTCATGAAATTTTGGATTATGATATAAATTTTAACTAATCTAATGTGCTTGAAACATGTCCAAAATATTGGTATGTTTAGGTTTCTTCTCTTCACGTCCCATATGGAAGTGCTACTAAATCATAACAAGAGGATAAAACATTATTGTATGATATATTTTTCCAATCAACTTAAGGGTGCATGTATCCTACATCAATATTATTTTAACAGCAACAAGTTTCACATACTTTATTTATACGTACAAAACATGGTCCTAATCTCTTCAACGTCCTTTGACAAATCTTCACCTGTAAAAGTTTTTGCTTGAATGCTTCAAAAAGTTCACTTTGTGTTGTATCTATAAATTTTTTTGATGATAAATTTTTGTACCGTCCTCACCTATTATTTGTATAGTGTCCCTTCTATTAGAAGAAACACAAGAGTGGTTGGTCCAATATTTAATTACATGTTTCTTTACATCTTATGAAATTCTATCTTTTCGAGGAACCCTACAAATATTCACCCAATTATTTTCAATATTTTCATCAAATCTATTTCTATTCGTAATATATCTTTGAATAGTTCTCCTAGATACATTTAGTAATTGGGAAATTGCTTGAAGTTGTGTTCTATGTGATAATTTATTACTAGAAATTATAGTAATAAATGCTCTATGTTCAACACTTAAATCAATAGCTCGACTCTTGCTTTCAATACATTTAAATGCTTCTTGCACGTTTTCAACAATTTTTTGTTTTAATAAATCTAATGGATTTTTCATATTATCAACCCCTAACAAATCCAAAACAAGGGTCATTTATTTTTGCCTAAATAACTTTGCACATAATTGTTCTCTTTCAATTAGAGGTTTTTCTTCAAAAAATTGATCCCAAATTCTTTTAGAGTGTAATTTTGTTGTGCTTCCCAATAACATATCTTTAGGTGAAATCTACTTGAAAAGAGAATCCTCATCCATCTTCATTAGATTATCCATACCATACAAAAAAAGTATATCACTATTATCAATGTATTCTTGTACCTCTACATTAACTTGGTCATCAATAATTTCAATGGGTTGTTCTTGACTAGACGTTCCTTGATCCATTTTTTTGGTCTCTCTTTTTCGGTCATACAACCTTGATCTAGTCCTTTTATTCCCCATCACAGATTGGTCAAGTTTTAACTCACCTGCATACACATGTACACATACATATACTTCCCAATTTAAGTCAAAAAGAAATATGTAATTTTTAAAGATCATTTGGGTAATATATAAAAAAACTACTCACTATATTGGATGCTAATTTACACTCACATTGTCATTGGAATTTTCTATGTTGGTGTCTTATGTTGCATGTTGTCATCTTAGGATTGTCTAAAATGATTCAAGTTATTCTCTAGAAATTACTTTTCCTACACACTAAGAGATAGAAGCATACAAAAAATATGCTAGAAACTAATTTAGGAAGGTACATGTAAATTCCAAAAACTAAACCTACGATAGTTCTGTTTAAATGAAACCTATTTTAGCTTAAATTTTCTCCCACGAGTTGTCAATAAAGTGAGGGATAATGGATTTTAGTACATGTGAACTTAGCATTTGTATATCTAGGTTTAAATGTGAGATCTATAGAAAGAGAGGCATCTAAGGAGAGAGAGTAGGTATCTAAGGAGCGAGAGAGAGAGTAGCAAGTTACATGTTTGATAAAAGGAGAGAGGGAGAGATGAGAGAGCGGGGTATATAAGGAGAGAGAGAGAGAGGGTATCACTATGGTTATGCCCCCAAGGTAGAACCTAAGAGAGAGAGAGGTTAGCTCACTATGGTAGAAGGAGAGAGGGAAAGATGAGAGAGAGGCCTATACATAAGGAGAGAGATAGTTATATAGCTTAAATGGAAGGATCCTCATTATGAATTTATGGTAAATTGAATGGTTTATATTGTTAGCTTCCATTAAAGAGAAACCAACTCATAGTTTAATTTTTTAATGTAAGATAAGACTAATAAAATAACAAAATCTTGCTAAATTTTATAACACAAAATAGTAGTTTTCACTTCAACCTTATCAAATGTATAATTTGCTTAATTAAAATATATTTTATTAAATAAAATATTGAGTTGAGAATGAGAATATTAAAATTATTTAGATATAGAGATAAAATTAGAAACATAATTATAATATAGAAATTAGGAGAGGATAGGGAACCTATGAATTCCATCCAACAACTCACTATCTTGGATAGTAATTTGCATTCACATTGTCATTGAAATTTTCTATGTTGGTGTCTTATGTTGCATGTTGTCATCTTAGGATTGTCTAAAATGATTCAAGTTATTCTCTAGAAATTACTGTCTATACACTAAGATATAGAAGCATGCAAAAAAAATGCTAGAAATTAATTTAGGAAGGTACATGTAAATTCCAAAAACTTAACCAAAGCTAGTTCTATTTAAATGAAACCTAGTTTACCCTAAATTTTCTTCCATGAGTTGTCAATAAACTAAGGAATAATGGATTTTAGTACATGTGCACTTAGCCTTTGTATATATAGGTTTAAATATGAGATCTAGAGAGAGAGAGAGAGAGAGAGAGAGAGCGGGGGGAGGGAAGGAGATAGAGAGATACGAAGGGGAAAAGAGAGAGAGGAGGAGGGAGGGAGAGAGAGATAGGGAGGGGAAGACAAATAGAGGAGGGAGGGAGAGAGATGAGGGGAAGAGAGAGAAGAGAGAGAGAAGAGAGAGAGGGGGAGAGATTAGGGAGGGGAAGAGAAAGAGAAGAGAGAGAGGATATAGGGTGGGAGGGAGAGAGAGGTAGGTAGGACTTCAGTATACATTAAAAAAACTCTAAAATGAGTAAATAATTTGACAATATCATGTAAACCTTTGAAATTAATCAATGACAAGTTAAAAATCATCATACATGAAAATTTATAACTTCTCTTGCCGAAACAACTCCTTTTGTATATTTTCTCCAGATGCTTGAATTGAAAAAATTATATAAAAATGTATTTATATGAGGGTTTTTGGTAGAAAGACTTTCAACCTACTGGATTTCGGTTGAAAAGGTTTCGACCAAAAAGGTTTCGGCCGAAACCATCTATGTGACATCCTTGTTGGTAGCCACCTAATCCTTTTGTCAAAAATTTCTAAAACTTTCTACTTGAACTGAATATTTCTTCAGTCAGAATGCTTTTTTTCAAAAAACTAAAATTACCCTTTTGTAGAGCTTGGAGTTGAGAATCCAAGTATATATATATATATATATATATTGATATTTTGATTAGTTTTGATATGTTTTTATTTTAAATATTGCAATTAGGTTGTTATAATAAAAAATGAGGCTAATTAGAAATTAAAAAATACTAAAACATATTAAAATATTTTGAAAAATATATGGTGCACTAGGGGAGAGAATCCTCTAAAAAAGGGTATAATTTTGTTTAGAAAAATGATAAAAAAATAGACAAAAGTTGACATCAAACAAAAATTATCAAATTCTGGTAAGTTTGACTTTGGAATGTTATTACGAAGAAAATATACAACAATTTTTTCCCATGCACTAGATATTGAAATTATCTATTTGGGGAAAAAAACAGGGGAATATATATTTTTTGTGATGTGAACTTGACGTCACATTTTCCTAATATTTTCAAAAAATCAAAATTTTCTCTTAAATTTTAAAAAAATATCAAAACATTTTTTTTTTTGAAAAGTTACAAGCATAAACTTCATCAAGAGTTCTATATTTCATTAGTTTATATCATTTTTCAATTCAATACATAAAGACCAGTTTTATGCGGTTGAAGTTGAATTTTTTTGTTTGTGTTGGCCAATTTTTTTAAAAAACTGTGACACATGTTTGTACTTTTACTCGAATAAATACCCCCACCTCAAGAAACTCTAGACTGGTCACAACTTTAGAATATTTGCAGATCCAAAATTATCAAAAATAAATTCTAGAGAAGTAATGGTAACAGGAGAAAGGATACTTTTCTTGATATGCATTTCCCTTATCTCATAAAATGCTAGAAAGAATTACACATGGATTATTGATCATCTAGAAAGTTATGAAGATGGAAACTCCTATGTTATGACCACCCCATCAAATTTTTAACGTCTTTGTTATATGAATAAATTATTTTATTAGTTACAATTGAAGTTGTATTTATAATTTTTTTAAAATACTCTCAATAGCAATTGTGCATGATTTCCACAATGTTGAAGTTTAGGCATTAACTTGTAGATATATATCTTTTTTTTAGATTGTAGGAATCGGGTAGCCCCCTATAAATTGTAGTGCACCTGGTAAAATTTCTTCATGTGACCAATGATGTTGGCACAACACGCTCTCTTATACCACATGGAAGGGGGGAGACTAGATCTTGTGACCTCTTTCCTACAACAGTATGCCTTAGCCAATTGAGCCAGGGCCCTTTCCCTGTAGATATATATCTTTTTGATGTTCATTAGGGATAACATTTTATTGAATGCAAATACATACAACCACTCTATGTTAATTTTGAATATATAATTTTTAAATATATAGTTGCAATGTGTGGATGATATTGTAAGTCTTAAAAGTTCCATCCTAAAAAAAATTGGTTACTCGATTGAGGAACCAAAACAACATATTAGAGATAAGTGATTTGATTTTTTGTTGTTATTTTGAATCATTGTGTCTATGTTTAGATAATTAAGTTCTATAAAATGAGGTGAATCATTAGTTCTATACCTATAGGTTAGTTTATTCATGTTATCTATGTTGTTTTGTGTGTCATTCCATGTGTTCAATGTAGAAGCAAAAGTTAGTACAAAACTTTAACTTAAGAAATTTGATTGTTTATAGATTCTTTGAATTATTTGGTAGCACAATAATATTTGTAGAAGAATAGTTAAGTAGTTTTAAAATTTTGTTTAGAATAGTCAAGTAGCTTAGAAACTTTGTTTTCTTTCTACAATAATTTTCAAGTGTTTTCCATAGATTAGACTTCAAATGTTTTTGATAGATTGATATTCCAAACGTTTTACTAGTTATATTTTATTTTAACATGAGAACTTCTAATTTCCTAGCTTAAAACCACTCATTAAAATAATGTTCATGACCTCCTATTGCATGTATCCTTTGGACACCACTTCATTTGAAAACATAGCAATTGATTAGAGTATGAGGTTTGAAGACGCCTTGTCACTTTTTGGCATCATAGTTGGGAACCAATTATTTACTCTAAATGTCATTAGGAATTAAGTTAGATACCCTATAAAAAAACTCCTTCTACATGGTTAAAAAAGGGGGACCTCATGAAATATTTTTTGTGAAACACCCCAACCCCAAATGTCAGTTATCAAACAAAAAGGAAAAGAGGTCTTAATTGAAGGTTTTTTTTCAAAAATAGCTAGTCATTTAGGACCCACCTAATATTTCACATCAAAACCTTGAGAGTAAAAAATCAATAAAAATAAGTTAAGAAAAAAAAATGAATAACAATAACGAAGGAGAATCAAGAAGATGAAAAGAATGTTTTACCTACCATTAACCTAAATATAGATTAAGAAGCTTCCCATCAAGAACATATTTCCTCCAACCTACCTTAAGTAATCTTTGAAGTATAGCCTTAGAGGACTCAAAAATAGTTTCTATTTGAATTTAAATTCTTTACTCAAATGTGTGGACTATGAAGCTAATAACCAAAAAATTGTTGTTCCCTTCTACATAAGCAATAAGCCATACAATCATTCATGGTATTGCCTTTGATTCAATCAACACCCTAGTGTTGAAAAGGAAACAACAAGTTTCTAGATAAATAACACTCAAGATTTCATTATCGAGCTAGTGATAGGAGCTGAGAGTCTTCATACCCTGCCCAAAAATGAGAGTTTGTATGAATTTCTAGCTAATGCCTCTTTTGTTGAAATGATGTATGAAATAAAATGATTCCTAAATTGAAGCTAAACACTGCTTAGTTAAATAATCGTTCTAGCCACGCTCCTAGAAAAGGAAACAATGTTTCTAGATAAATACTAAGATTATTATCAGCTAGTGATAGGAAGTGAGGAGTTCTTATACCTTAAACAAAAAATGAGAGTTTGTATGAATTCCTCCTAGCTACTGCCTCTTTTGTGTTGAAATGATGTAGTGAAAATAAAATGATTCCTAAATTAGTTAAACCATGATTTTTAGTAGTTTAGCAAGAGAACCTTAAAGAGCCCTCTATATTTAATGAGGAAAGGAGTTGTAGCCAAACCAGGGTCTCGAGCACGATATTTGAACTTTGGAGAAAGTAATTTCAAACCAAAGGAGGAATTAGAAAATCTAGTATGATAAGAGGGATCGATAAGATAGGAAAATTGAGGTAGGAAATAAAAAATCTAAAAATTGAAATCCTTGTTCAATCAAACATAATGCTTGATGGGATAAATGATAAAACCACCAACTCATAAACACTTTCCATTTATTACTTGAGATGTAGAAATAAACACTTGTTAGAAGAGTTTCCTTTAGACAAAATAGATATTTGCCAAATTTATGATAAAAATCACCAAATTGACCATTGTGATATGATCTAGGTATTTAAAAAATATAAGAAAAATCCTTCTCCAATAGAGACGAGGTTAATTTTTCATGTAGGAAAAAGGCTCATAAATAATTTCTTCTTTGGTCAATCCTCAAATCCATCTTGGTGACCTACTTAATTGCCAGAATAATAATCAATGGATAACACGCTGGGTCTTGAAATCAAGGCCCACAACATTAGGTATCCTTTCTTAGGGACCCCAAAATGATCAAATAAAAATGGTCAAGTCTATAATGGTTCAGCTTAATCTCAACAACTATGGTACCTCCAAACCCCCATCATAATAGAACCATCCACACAACCAATTCCTATTAGGACCCTAATTAATAAGCTAAACCAACAACAACTACTAATACCACCTCCACATCTAATAACAAGCACTGCCATAACCGCAACCACATCCCAACTGGTTGCTAACCCCAAGAGTAACAACCATATTGTACTCATTTATTTTGAGCACATATATTTGAGAATGGAAATACTAGGATGAAAATATATTAATTTTGGAGTGTAATTTGATATAGAGTTCATATTTGAGCTTCATTGGATGTGGAATCTGTTGGAAATTTGGTTGTCATTGATTTCAAAAGGGTGATTAGAGGTGAGAAGGAACTAATCCTGTAAGGAATATTGTTGGCATTGATGTCAAAAGTTGTCATTGACGTCAAAGGAGGGATGAGTGATGTACTGGATCTAGTTCTAGAATATTTGGTGAAGGTTGTTGGTGAATGGAGCATGTTTTGCAATTGTGAAAATGTTGTCATGATATTGCAGAGGTCACTTCTAGAGGTTTGTAGAGGAATCTGACTACAAATTCGACATGGGTTTTTCGAGAGGAGTCGATTAGTCTAGTCCACATGATCAGATGGTGTCAAATATGCTCAAGAAGGATTTACTTGTGCTCTTGGACAAGTTTAGGATTTACTGGTTAAACCCTAAGTTTACAATCACGGTGATAAGAAAACTTTATTATTTTGTGTTGACTATATATCAGCGGTTGTAGGTCACATAAGTTATAACTTATGCCTTTGAGATCATTCGGTGACCAGCCCCCTCACCTTGTGCTTACCAGCCTGACAAATATTTATTGGCCTTAATGTCTCCTACGTTACAAATGAAATATTTATCTTCACTTGATTAACGGTTGTGATTAAGCCTTGGAGATTGACGACTTCCCTGCCAGCCTGCGACGTATATGGTGGGTCCCCGTCTAAGTCCCATGAGATAACATGCAATGGTGGAGATTGTGTGTTGTTGATCAGATGGTGCAAGATGTGTTTCAGGTAGAACTTGATAGGAAGACAAATGAAGTTAATGGAAGGTGATGTCATGTTGACAGGCGACAATGAATGATTGCATCAAGGCCATTAGCGATGAAGCTTGATCAATGATGGAGATCAAGCCTATTAGATCGGACGGTGCTCTCTAGCCCGCTGGAGATATGGTGGGTCCCTTCTGAGCCCTACGATATAGTGGGGAGTGATTATGATTAAGTAATGGTGATC
>VDFB02357848.1:0-17528 GCA_007258455.2 Sequoia sempervirens | reverse complement strand
AAATTGGCAAGCCAGCTTTGACCCATGGAACCACCAATTGACCCAAATTCTAACCTAGATTAAGCTAGTTGATCTGCCATTAGAGTTTTGGAACCTTGAAGCTATGATAAAATTGGGTGATGCCCTAGGAGTTTGTATTGGAGTAGATGAAGACTTCATTAATGGAATAGGTGGATTGGAACCTTGTGTTATAGTCGAAATAGATGTGGGAGTGGGGATATATAAAACACTTGAGATACTAACAAAATTTGGAAGTTGGCAGCAAGAAATTGAAGTTTGGGAGGGTTCAAGGTCAAAAAATTGCCTCTTTAGGAAGACACTTCAAGAAAGCACCTCAAAAAAGCCAATAACAGACAATGCCTTCAATACCACCCAAAAAGATCTTGCGGATGTTCACCCAATGCATTCGAATGTGGAGGACAGGGTCGTTCTAGGGCTAGTCGTGCCAACTAGAGTAGAAAAGGATTCCCTTTCGATGGATCACCTAAGTCCCCCAGTCATGGAGGCCAGAAACCCCCAAAAAGAAAATATCCAGGCTGAACAAAGCCCTCATTGCGCTCATGGATGACACTCAACTTCTTCATAATGCGATTCAACATGAGTTGAAGGAACTATCGGTCAGTGGTGTTGACAATGGGTGTTCCCTTCCTCCTTCTATTCCTCCAACTCAAACAATCTCACAAACTATGCTAGCAAGTTTTGTTATCCCTCAAACAGAAGAAGTAGTCAGAAGTCAACAATCAAATGAAGAGGAAGATGACCACCTATCAGATGAGGCAAGCGAGCTCTGGGAGGATGCAAAAGGAGAGTTACTGGAAGTGAGACAACTGCAACAGTTAGAATCACAGCTGAGATGTCCTAACATTAAGCTAAAGTCAAGCAAGGGAAGAAAATCAAACAAGTCAAAGTTAGTGTTGGTTGGCAATTCCTTTGGGCAAAAGAAACTGATACTAGGGAAGGAGGGCATCCTTCCCTCAGTAGAATGAGGATCATTACCTGGAATGTTAGGGGTGTTAACACCCCTAAAAAATGGTGCATGGTCAAGTGCCAAATTGACCAATCAAGTGCAGATGTGGTGCTATTGAAAGAAACAAAGTGGAGTAAGGAAGAAGGTAGCAGGAGGTTGTTCAAATGGAAGCAATGGAATGGTCAACTTCTAAAGGCCTCAGGGGTGTTTGGAGGTTTGGGGATTATATGGAATCACTTCACAATGGTAGGCATAGTAGAGGTAGAAGTTGAGAATTGGAAAACAATTAGATTTAAAGACAAAAGAAGAAACCTCTCTTTCTTTTGCATTAATGTCTATGGCCCAATCGCCACTGAAGGAAAAAAGAGACTTTGGGATAGTATTTCTAGAATAGTAGAAGGTAAAAGATCAAAGAAAGGGATCATAGTAGGGGATTTCAATGCCACGCTAAACAACACAGAAAAACAAGGGGGTCAGGGAGAACTATGGTTGTCCAAAGAGACTTTCAAGAGTTCTTGGACAATAAAACCCTCTTGGATATTCAAGTAAGAAATGGAATATATACCTGGTCCAATAGGAGGAAAGGATTCACTAACATCACAAAAAGGCTTGATAGATTTCTGCTATGGGGCAACTGGGGGGAGCTAGAGGGATCACATGATGCACTAATCCTTCCCTTCATTGGTTCAAATCATTTACCAGTCCAACTTTCCTTTGGCCCTGTGGAAGCTCCTAATGGATGCCCGTTCAAATTTGAATATATGTGGCTAAGAGATAACAGTCTTCCAGATCTAATTAAGACTTGGTGGAATGAAGTGAAACTCAACGGAGTAACAAATCTTCTCAAAGTAAGCAAAAAGTTGAGTTATATAAAAGTGAAGCTAAAAGAATGGAACATAAGCCACTTCAAAAATATCTTCCAAGAGAAAGCAAGAATAAAACAAGATATCCGCTCTCTAAATGATCATGTGATAGACAGAGGCATGGATGTTGTAGATTTTGAGAATGAAAAAAACCTGAAAGAAGAATTGGCTGAAATTCTCAAGAGGGAGGAATGTTATTGGTGCCAAAAATCAAGGGAAGTGTGGCTCAAAGAAGGGGACAAAAACACAAAAAAAAATCACAAATCAACAATGGAAAACAACAACAGAAAGAGGATTCTAGAAATCAAAAAAGCCATTGGTGATACAACTCAATCAACTACTGAAGTTAACAAGGAGGCTATTTTTTTCTTTGAATCCCTACTAAACAAAGAGACTCTTGTTAATAAGAGTGACAAATATTACCTACTAGGTGCAATCCTACCCATCATTTCAGAATCCCAAAACAAATTTCTCTATCAAAAAATATCCCTAGTAGAAGTCAAAGAAGCAGTTTTTCAAATGAATCTAGATAAGGCTCCAGGTCCAGATGGTTTCCCTGTGGGCTTCTTCCAAAACTTTTGGGATATAGTTGGTGAAGACCTTGGTGCAGTTGTTGAAGAATCTAGAAGGAAGATGACTATGCTAGGGGCTATAAACCACACCTTCCTAGCACTAATCCCTAAAAAGAAAACCCCACAATCAATGAGTGATTTCAAGCCTATTGCCCTATGTAATACGGTGTACAAAGTGGTAACAAAGATAATTGCTAATAGACTCAAGAGTGTGCTCAAAGAAGTTATCTCTGAGGAACAAAGTGGCTTTACTCCTGACAGATCCATTGTGGAAGGAATTATTATAGCACATGAAACAATACACACAGCTAGGAAAAACAAGGAGGCTTGCATGCTCCTAAAATTAGACATTCTCAAGGAATATGATATGGTAGACAAGGGCTTTCTTCTAGAAGTATTAGGCAGATTTGGATTTAGTCCAAATTGGATAAAATGGGTCAGCAGTTGCATTTCCACTCTGAAGTTCTCAGTTCTAGTTAATGGCACATCAAATGGTTTCTTCTCTTCTTCTAGGGGCCTTAGGCAGGGAGATCCATTATCCCCATTTCTGTTCATAATCATGGCAGAAGTGTTGGGGAGGGGGATCCAAAGGCTAAGAGAGGAAGGTAAATGGAAAGGAATCCATGTATCAAATGGAATTGAACCTTCAACCCACTTACAATTTGCAGATGACATAGTACTAATGGGTGAAGCAAGCCGAAGGGAAGCAAGATCGATCAAAAATTTCCTAGATTCCTATTGCAAAGAATCATGGAAAAACATCAATTGGGACAAATCAGAGAGTTTCTTCCTAAATACTCAACCAAGTCTTCAAAAGGATATTGCAAGGATCCTAAATCTAAAAGTTGCCTCCCTACCAGGCTGCTATTTGGGGATCCCATTGTTTGCAAGCATCAACAAAAATTGTTATTGGGATAATCTAATTAGTAGTTGCAAGAACAAGTTGAGCACTTGGAAAGGTAAATGGCTCTCATCAGTAGGTAGACTCTTGCTAGTTAAATCGGTTCTATTAGCAATTTCTGTCTATTCGATGTCGTGTCTCAAGCTCCCCAAAGCTACTGAAGATGCTCTCACACAAATTTTTAGGAGATTCTTTTGGAGTGGTGTGGGGGAGTAAAATAAACTTCCTCTTCTGGCTTGGCATAAGATTTTTCTCCCCAAGAAAGTTGGAGGTGTTGGATTACGTCAACTACCCCGTATGAATCAGGCCATGGGTGCCAAATTAGTTTGGGACATCCATACTAAAGGAAATTAGAAATGGGTTAGAGTTTTGACAAGGAAGTATCTTGACTCAATTGACCCAAACAGAATCCTCACAGTATTGAATCCCCTGAGAGGCTCTACTATATGGAATTTTATTCTAGAATGTAGAGACATCATATCTGATCATGTCACTTGGAAAATCTGAGATGGTTTGAGTGCCTCCTTTTGGCATGATTCTTGGGGAGGGAAAGCCCCAATTGGTGACACTCAGGGCCTGGAGGAGTTAAAAGAGGAAACAATTAGATCATGGGGTAACAAGGTGGCCAATTATGGTGTGAAAACCAATCACCTTGGAAGTGTAAGTTGGGTTTGGCATGATCTTCACAACCTCAATGCCCCAAAATCCTCAAAGATAGATTTTTTGTCCCATCTAATGGGAAAGACCAGATCAGGTGGTGTGGATCGTCTGATGGGGCCTATAAAGTAAAGTTAGGATATAGGGCCAAGGAAATAGCAATAGCACGTCAAGATTGGCGAATCGAGCTTTTTTGGGGAAACAACTATCTGCCTAAGGCAGGAGTTTTTGCATGGCTGGCAGTTCAAAAACGGATTCTCACAGAGGACAGATTGGCCAAATTTGGAATACAAGGCCCAGGGAGGTGTTTCCTTTGTAAAAATCACTTGGAATCGGCAGACCACTTGCTGCTTTCCTGTCCATATGCATCAAAATGTTGGAATCATGTAAGAAACAAGATCAAATTTTAGAGCCCAATACCGATTGATCTTGCAACCTAGTTTAAAATGTGGCCTCAAAAGAGTAGCAAAGCAGTGTTCATCAGCATCTGGAAAATATCCACATCACTAGTAATTTGGGAGTTGTGGAAGGAAAGGAACTAAAGAATTTTTCAAGGACAAGAATTGAACAAGGATAGATTATGGGACAAGATTGAAAGAGCAATAGTAGAATTGGTTAATGAGGTTGCTAGACGCAAGGAAGCCAAACACAAAGTCTTCACTAGTTGGGATGACTCTTTGATCAAATGTTTCCTGGGTCTTAAACCACCCCCCTTGAGTGGGAACAACTCCCTTCAATCCAAAAAAGCAGCAAGAGAGGAAATTGTGTGGCAAGCCCCTTATCTTGGCTGGATAAAAATCAATTTTGATGGCGTTGCCCAAGGAAATCCTGACCTAGGTGGAGCTGGATGTGTAGCACGAAACTCTGAGGGAAATGTGCTAGCAGCGAAATCAATCTCCTTGGCTAGATGCACAAACAATGAGGCAGAATTTAGAGCGGCAACAATTGGTTTGCAGCTAGGAAGAGACCTAAAATTCAGTTAGATCCATTTGGAAGGCGACTCCCTCATTACGATCAATGCAATATGTAAAGGATCCACTCCAAATTGGAAATTAAACCACTTGCTACAACAGATAAAGGTTGTGTCTAACGACTTTGCTTCCTTCAAAGTCAGTCACATATATAGAGAAGGGAACTCTGAAGCAGATGAGCTGGCAAAAGCCTCCTCAGCACTAACCAGCTAGGATATAGAAGGACTACTCACTAGGATAATATTCTGGCACCGGATGTTACTTTGGCAGCCCTTAAACTTTGGAAGGTGAGGTCACTCTCATGTCATCATCGACAAGTATTGGGATGTCGTTACAATCATTATCCAAAAAGTAAAAAATAAAAATGATTTCTTCATAAGATAGTCGGCTTTCACATTAATTTACATTCGGGATTGAGTACTCCTCACCTCCGTAGTTGCATTTGACACGCATGTTGGTGGTGCTAGGTACATTAGCGTTCATATGCTAGTAAGCAAGGAGTTCTCAAAAGTACTTATAGATTTCTTCCCATCCCAAAGGATCCAAATGAGTATAGAGTAGAAAATTCTGGAAGGTGTGAAGAAAAGAAAGCTATGGAGACGCCACTGTCCTTAGAAATGAACAAACAAATGCAGGATTTTCATGGTGATATCATAGATAAACAACTACAGGGCCTCCTCCATTCCTCTCATCCACTCATTCTAGTGGCCACTAAGTGTGTGTTGGGTCCAGAATTCCTGAATGCCTACCACAAAGCATGTGCCAACACAGAGGTCCTGACAATGTTTCTTGCAGTTCTTCTCCATATGGGCGTTTCCAAGGCTTTAGGTAAGAAATTGACCCAAATGAATTTTGTTCATACTTGGCTAGGTGAGATAGACGTGGCACTAGATAATGTGGATGAGGAAAGGAACATTCCCATGCCACATAATTATTATATGTTGCATGTGAGGGGTCGCGAGGTTATGAAATTTCCTCTAATTCTCACCATAGACCCCGAAGGCTTTGAAAAACTATGGGCAGAAAGGGACAGGAGCATCTTCTTCCTTCTCAGGGCTGCAAACCTTACAAAAAATCTGCCAAGGGGTTGGGTTAGAAGATATGCAGAGGATGAGGAGCTGGAGGACGATTTCGACATTGATGACATCTACGAATGGGGTCTAGGTGATGGCGAGGAATGGCAAGAAAATGACCAATGGGACCCAGAAGAAAAAGCTAAGGAACCGGCTCATAGGAAATGCGGCCCCGACTGCCCCACAATTTCCAGTTACAAGGCGTACCTAAAGCACTGTGAAGCCATTGATGAAGAGGAAAATCTCTGAGGTTTAGAATATATGTGCACTATAATGATCTTTTCCCTAGTCTATGAAGTTTAGGTTTTGTGTCAGTCCTGGGTGTGGGTAATCTTACCATGGTTTTTTGGTGTTCTTATGGTCTACCTGTAACTGTTATGGCAACCAGTTTTTGGCATGTTTTATGTGTACTGCAATCTGGAAGATCTAGTGGTCAATATTACAAAAAAAACCTGCCAGATTTTCATGTGACTACTACTGTAATTTTTTGGAAATCAATATAGGGTAACGCCTCTCGCGCGTTTACCTAACAAAAAAAAGATTGAGGGTGATAGAGTATTAAAATATACCACTTATTTAAAATTTCGATACAATTTATCTCTTCACATCTTTTGGTTGATTTATCATATATCTAAATTAATAAAGCTAACAAATATTGGAGATTACATTTTACTCTAATTTTCTTCTATTTTGCATTTGCTTCTTTTAATGTTCATTTTATGGATCGCCACGAGCCTGGATCATTTTTATTTTCTGTAGTGTAAACTATTCCAAAAAGATTTTCATCCCATTACGAACAAGACCCTCATATATTAAATCCATATTTAAATTCTTGTTCTTCAAGAGATTTTCAATCACTCTGGAAATTCTAGCCATTGTAACTCTAAACAAACCATACACAATAACGTCCAATGCTTTCAAACCCTTATTTTCCATCCACCATATTCCTTTTCACTCAACCCTAACTCTATAATTTTTCACGAATCAAATAAACCCTAAAAAATAATTATTTTAATAAATCTAAACTTAAAAAAAATCAATCTAAAAATCACTTAAAAGCTTCTAACAAAACCCATCTTTATCTCTACGCACTTCTATACTCTCAATCAATCATTTAGGCATCCTCCATCATTACTACACACCACCACCTCTATAGCCAAAGATTCTCACCACCATACCTAACACACATACTCTAAAACTCTATGAACCACTTTTGTTGAACATGCATAGGACCCCCTCATACTCAAAAATTTTAGGGCCTCCCTTTGGAGAACTGCATAAGGATTTATTTATTATCATTTCAGTTATTCCTACCATATGCAACTTGTTTATGAGAATAGAACAGTTCTGAAGAAATATTAAATCTATTCAAAGCAGTAGTAAAATTCGGCCTCTAAATCTACTATATATATTTATATATGTCGTAGCTCCTCAATGACCGTGATCCTCGGTGCTCTGCAGACGGGTCCACATCATCCCACAGAGAAGAAAACAATATATTCTTATTATTTTCTTATTCTACTTTTTGTCCTGAAGGGAATGCTTGTGTTTGTTATCTATTGTAAAATATAAATTTATTTCCTTAATTGTTGCCATGGAATCAATTAATTTCAGCCAACGATTTCATATGTGAAAGCTACACGTTTTGTGTTGAAAGTGCCATTATCATCCAAATAGTAAATTTTAGTCTTTAAAACTCTTAAGATCATATCCGTTGCGCCTAACATCAAATAAATTAATACTACTATAAACAATAAAAATTATAATTGAATTCAAAAGATTGGAAATAAAATCATTTATTTATGATTTACTCTGAATGTGGTAGTTCGTTATAGAATATGCAGTATATGGTACATTTGGCCCAGTAAGTACCCACCAAGACTTCAAATTCCCTCGCATTCAAAAAATAATATCCCGGCCTTCTATCTTCATGAAGACGGCATCCTACGAACCTTTAAATCAAACTATCATGTATATAGTTGTATCAAATATATTTCTCCCACGGGATAGAGGTATTTTCCTTATGTGTCTTTTATGTTTAGATGTGTTTCTTTTGTCTTCCTTTTATTTCCAATTTTCTCATGTTCTTTCTTTTTCATGTTTTTCTTAATATTATGACATAGCTTCAATTGTGGTTATTTTCTACACTTTTTCATATATTTTCTCATCAAAGTATATCCTCACACTTCCCATTACCATTTTCTTCAAATGAATTCATCATGCCCTTCTCTCACATTTATTATCATACATAATACTCCTTTTTTCCTTTCCAACCTTTTCACATTTTATATCATGCCTCTCAGATTGTTGCTATATGACATCTTATTTCCCATGATCTCATCCCCGCACCTGGCCGTTCACAAAGCGTCCATTCCTCGTGAAAGCGAGAAAGCGAGTTAATTTTAAATTTGTTTGTAATTACATATATTTTCATTTTCATTTCCATTTCTTATTTCACGATGGTTTTGCGGTGATACTCACCTTTATTACTTAACTACTTTTTGGTACTCGAAATTCGTGATTTTGATGATTCTGTTAATATGTATAATTTTAAAATATGAATAGCTGGATTCCTACTTTGTAATTTTGAGAGGTGGTTGTTACGCATATTTTGTTTAAGATTCAAGAACTGAAAGATACCAGCACTCAAACTTCAAAATTGCTCTAGACACAATCTAGATGTTACTATCCTTTTAAAACATCATAAAATTTGCACTCAACAAGACTTAATCTCCAATAAAAAAATAATAATAAATCATTCCAACTTCACTTATTAATAATATTTATTTTCACATATAAATAATATGGGAGGATCTAACCAGACTGCAATATTTTCTAAGATTTTCACAGGACTCACCCCAAAGATTATGTTCATTGGAACTTGGATGCATAGACTTCCTAATCCTCTTCTCCATTGCTTGGGATGAAATGCAGTGAACTTGAGATGGGAGCCCCATGATTCAATATCAAATTTAAGTATTCATGTCAACGCCTACATTTTCAGCTATCTTCCGACAAGATGAACAGTTCTACAAAACTTTAGCTACAGCAAAAACCACACGCTTGCACTATCTTTCATCAATCAATCAGATTACTCAACCAAAAAGTTTCCATTGATCTTCACAATCAACAAATAAATTAAAATTAATAAAAAGATCATGAAGAGATACCCCTCGGAGATCTTTCGGAACCAAACAACCCCACCGTGCAAAGACAATGCACATGTTTTTTATCTTTTTGTTGATTATCTCAACGTGCAGAAAGTTTTTAAAAAGTATTATTCACTCAAATCAAGGTTTTGATAATTGAAGCCTATGATTCTGATCTTGTTCGCTCAAGATTCCTACCGTAGCTGTAGCTATAAAAGAAAATTAATTTATCGATTTGAAAAGTCATTTAAAATATATTATATCAGAAAAAAGGACGCAGATTGTTATAGAAGATTGTATCACGGTTTAATTCGAAAAGATAACTTTTAAATTTCTTATTAGTTTTGTTGATTTCTCAGAGATATTTTTTTCCAAAAGATATACTTGAATAAATATTGGTAATTTTGTTTTATTTATATATTATTAATAGTCCAGTCTTGCCTGTACGCAAGTTGTCTATGAGAATAGAACAGTTTAGGGAAATATTAAATCTTTTGAACTAGAGAAATTGGACCTCTACATTTGGCATTTATTTATATATCTCGTACTTCTCAATGACCGAACCCTGGTGCCCTAGAGACTCATCCACGTTTCTAAATATTTTTGTTTCAAATCGGAGAAGAAAGACAACATATTCTTAATATTTTCATATTCTATTTTTATTCCTGAAGGGAGTGCTTGTGGGAGTCTGTGCTTGTGCTTGTTACCTATTGTAGAATATAGGTTTAGTTCCTTAATTGCTATAATGGAATCATATAACTTCAGCCAAAGATTTGATATGTGAAAGTTACAAGTTTTGTACCTAAAGTGCCATTATAATCCAAAGAGTAGCCGAGCCTTTGGTAGTTAGGTGTATTTAAAAACCTAAAGATCATATCCTCGCGCCAAGCATTAAATTAGAATCATTGATTTATGGTTTATTCAATATGTGGTTATTAAAAAATAAGGAGTTCTATTAGGGTTTTGGCTTGGCTTGGTCTTCAATCTAATTTATTTCATATTATTTTTTAGTGCAAGAAATCTTCATAATTATTGTAGGTAATTTAGTTTTCCTTTCTTTTAGGCAATTTGTTTTTCTATGTATATTACTACACGTCAAGGTGACCCAACCAACACTTAATGTTGAGATTGTTGGATTGGAAGTGTAGAAAAGTGGCTCTGAAATGTCCCTACAAATTCATATTGAAAGTGGTCCATGAGGTAATTCTCATACTTTTGATGTTGTTTTTCTATTCATGATTTAGATAATGCATGCAAGTGGCTTGAAAATTGTGCCCTTTTTGAGTATTTTGTTGGTAGAATTCCCTCTAAAAGCATGTTAAGGAGCTACAAAAGCACATGAATTTGTTTATAGTGATAGTCAATGTGAAGGAGTTGAGATAGAAGATAAAGAAAATTAAGATGTAGAGAATGAAATAAATGTTAAGGGAGAATATAATTATCATGAGGCTATTGTAAAAAATAAAAGGGGAATAGAGAAGGATATTTCATGACTCTTAGGTAGCCTAGAAATAGAAAAATTTATTGATTAGATAATAGAAATAGAGGGATACTATGAATATGATGAGATAGAGGATCCAAGGAGAGTGAAGGTTGCACAAACTTGACTAAAAGAGCATGTTACATTTGGTGGAAATAGCTACAGGAAAAACAAAGGAGAAATGAAGGATAGCAAATTACATAATGAGAAAAGATATTTTGTAAGATGAAGCCTAAATTTATATCAAATGACTATTAGCTTGTGTTCTTTAGAAATTATAGAAGTTGTGACAAATGGAATTAATTGTGAAGGCATGTACAAAAGAGTTTTAAATTTTTTCTATCAAGTAAGGGCATAATAAGTTAGATCATGATGAGGTACCTTGATATATTAATGGATTGAGGATGAATAATTAGGATGAACTGAGTATGATAAGGTTGTGGACTATTGAAGATGCATATAAGCACACTTTGAAAGCTAAAGAAAAACTAACAAGGAGACAATGAGGGGAAAAAAGGGTAGGTGTAGATTTAACAAAGGATAGATGTTAAAAAATATAGCCAAGATGAAGAGTCTAACACTATCAATAGACAAGAAAATAAATATATGAGGAAATAAGGGAAACCTGCTCAATAAAAGAAGGTAAATTTGATCAAAGCAGAGGTAGAGGTTTCATGTGAGAGTGTTAAAAGTGTAGAGAAATATGTCATAAAATGGTTGAGTGCCCATAATTGCAGTAGTACATTGATGGAAGAAGTGGATCTTGAAGTCATGTTTCTTGGATGAATGAAATAATTAATGCTTCATTTGACAACATCAATGAATATAAATTATGGAGAAGCTCAAAAGATGAAAAGGACACTAATCAAACCAAGCAAAAATGAAATTGAACCTATGCAATGAAGAAATATTCTTAGGAATATTTACAACATAAGAGGTAAGTTTTTCAAGGTCATAATTGATATTTGAATCATTAATAGCTTTTTTTCTTGTGAGACTTGATACAAAATATAGGATTGAGGAGAGTAACCCACCCTAATCCATACAAAGTGATGTAGTTGTAAAAAGACCATCAAGTATTGGTGAATCAACAATATTTAGTGAACTTCCAAATAGGCATCTATGAAGACCAAGTTTGATTTCATGTAATACCTATGGACATGTTCCATGTAATTTTAGGAAGGTTGTTGTTATAATAATGAAGAGATATACATAATAACAAGGAAAATATTTCTAATTTGGTAAAGGATGAGAGAAAGCATGCTCTCCCTCCATTGATAACCCAAGAAGTAGAGATGAAAAACAACTTGAGAACATTGTTATTGACTCATAATAAATTATTGATGCAAGATAAATACATGAACTTGAGCATGTTAATTTTATTCCTAAGCAATTCCCAATAGATGTAATAAAAGAGCCTCGGTGTAAAACTACAAGTGGTAATATTATAATTTTTGAAATACTAAAAGTACCTACAACAAGGGTAATTAATTGTATAGATTCTTATGTTGATGATGGATTCTCTATAATTCTACAACTAAAGGTAGGAAGTGGAAAAGGCGTTGTAAGGAAGATGCTACAAGTATAGTGAAAACATATTGTAGTGTACAAAATTGTATACCTTTACAATTTCACATAATGTTTTGGTCCCTAATTTGTTGGACTTAATTAAGCTTCTAATTTTCCAAATTATGCATTCCAAAGCCTTATTTTTACCATTTTCCAAAGGTGAGCCAATATTAAACAAATACATTCAATCATTAAATTACCTTGGATTAAGGTAAGAATTGGCTATGAAGGTAGCCACCCAAGATCTAGAGGCCTAATAGAAAGCACAAGCATAAGAGAGATAGAAACAAGATGACAAGAATAAACTGTATTCTGTCAATATGATAAAATGTAATGAGCTAATAGTACATAAAAGACCCCTTGGATATATAGCCAAGGTGAGAACATAGAAGGGCATAAGATTATGACAAGTGTCGTAATCTTATGACATGAGACAACTAGGAAAAGTTATCACTCCACCTAAAGTGGGAAAGAGATAATGTGATAATCTCCACAAAATGTGGAGAGATAATCACATGATGTGTCCACAAAAGGTGGAAGTGATGAGGTAATGACATGTCAAGTCCACCAAAGGTGGAAAATCTCCAACAACCTCCTATGTGGTCCCTAAATAAACTTAACTAAGGTGTAATCAAGACCTAGGACAAGGTACAAGACATTTAATTACACCAACACCCCCCCTTAAGTGCAACTTAGGGAGAATGTACACAAAAGTAAACAATGCAAGATGGGTCTCAGCTACTAGGCCATGTTAGGTACCCAGGTACAAATGCAATGCAATCTCTCATAAAGTGGAGAAAGGGAGAAAACCACGGGAAAGAACTCCCTCAAAAAGAGAGATGAAAAAAAAAATTGAAAAGATGGTAAGGCAAACCTCACGTAAGTGAGGAAAAGCCCCCATAAGAGAGAATGAGGCCTGGCAACTTCCTCGAAGAAACATCATGCACCCCTAAGAGAGTCGCTAAAACGATGGTAGATACTCGCTGAAGGGTTTGGTGAAGATATTCCGCAACCCGCCTCGGCCGTAGGACAATACTGCAAATCGATGACCTGCTCCTATATCAGCTCCCGAATGTAGTGCATATGAATCTCTATGTGTTTGGTCCTCTGATGGTGAACCAGATTCTTCGAGATCTGGATGGCACTCTGATTGTCACAATGAATGAATGTAGGATGAGGAATAGTGAATCCAAACTCAGTGAGAATATTCTGAAGCCAAATAGCCTCAGTAGCGGCATTAACAGCCCCTCGATACTCAGCCTCAGTCGAAGAAAGAGCAATAGCATGCTACTTCTTACTCTGCCAACAAATGGGGCCAGAACCAAGATGAAAACTGTAGCCAGAAGTGGACTTACGATCATCAATATCGCCAGCCCAATCAGAATCTGTATATCCCACCAAGGTAAGTCCTGTACCTGCTGCATAATGAATCCCATGATAATGTGTACCCTGGATGTAATGCAAGATGCGTTTGGCAGCTTTCCAATGAAGCTCATGTGGTTCCTGCATAAAGCGTGAAACCATGTCGACTGCAAAGGAGATATCAGGGCGTGTGTGAGTCAAGTAAATGAGACTCCCAACAAGCTGACGATACAAAGTGGCATCAACAAGTGGAGTAGAACACTTAGCCTCAAGCTTGACTCCTGAGAGAAAGGGAGTCGGTGCAGGCTTACAATCAGCCATGTGAAACCGAGCTAGAAGATCAAGAGCATACTTGGGCTGAGAAAGAGAAATCCTAGAAGCTAACTGTGTGATCTCAATCCCAAGAAAATAGTGCAAAAGGCCCAAGTCAGTCATAGCAAATCTGTCTTGTAAAGCAGATTTGACACTGCCAATGATGGATGAGGTACTCCCTGTAATGATCAAATCATCAACATAGAGCACAAGTAGCAAGTGAGAATCATCTTATCGCAAAATGTAGACATTCGGATCTGAATGACACCTCGTGAATTCTGCTGAGAGAAGAAAGGAATCCATCTTGGTATACCAAGCCCTAGGGGCCTGTTTGAGGCCATAGATAGACTTCCTCAATCTGCAAACCAATGAAGAATCCTATATGAATCCCTGTGGCTACTCCATGTAAATCTCCTCATGAAGATCCCCGTGAAGAAATGCACTCTTCACATCCATCTGATGTACAGCCCAACCATGAGCTGCAGCAATAGCGAGTGTCAAGCGAATGGAGTTCATCTTAGCAACGGGTACAAAGGTCTCAGTATAGTCAACACCTGGAACTTGTGAGAAACCTTTTGCCACAAGTCGAGCTTTGTATTTATCGACACTTCCATCCGCTGCATACTTAGTCCAATAGATCCACTTACATCGAACCATCTTTCTTCCCTTAGGAAGAGGAACTAAATCCCATGTGTTGTTCCTCATCAAGGAACTATACTCTTCCTCCATTGCTGAATCCCATTCAAGAATGCCTGAAGCTTCCTTAAAGGATTGTGGATCTGAAGCACTAGCAATATAAGCATGTGGAAAATTTTGATGTTGTGACCGAGTCCTTCGAGTATCTGAAGGATCCCCAACAAGAGAACCTGCTGACTCAAGAGTCTGTCGAGCCCAACGAGGTCTAATAGGAGATGAAGGATGAGGTGCCTCAACTACAAGTGGACCCTGCGAAGGTGTGATCTTGCGAGTCAAAGTTGAGGAAGAATCATCATCTGAGTCACTATCATCACTTTCCACTATGGAGGAAGGAAGAGGAGGATTAGAGGTCAAGCTAGGAGAACTTTCCTCAAAGTGAACATTCATCTCAATGAATAACTCATGTGTCTCTGGATCCAAAAGTCTATATGCCTTAACACCTTCAGGATATCCAACAAAGATGCAAGGCCTACTCTGAGGTTCCAATGCCTTGCGCTTCTCTGGAGGTATTCGTGCCCAAGTTGGACAACCAAAAACTCTGAAGTGTCTCACAACTGGTTTTCTACCACACCAAGCCTCAAAAGGAGTCATACCCTTCAAAGCTTTATGGGGAACCCAATTTTGGATGTGAGTGGCACAACTGATAGCTTCTGCCCAAAATTGAGGACCAAGAGATCGAGCATGAATCATGCAGCTAGCCATTTCCTTAAGGGTTCTATTCTTTCTTTCAGCTACACCATTCTGCTGTGGAGTGTATGCAACTGAATGTTGAAGATCAATCCCCTCAAGAGTACAAAATTCCTCAAGTCTATTGTTCACATATTCCCTTCCATTGTCTGTGTGAAGAATCTTGACTTGCTTCCCTGATTGCTTCTCAACATGAGCCTTGAAGGCAAGAAATCTGTCAAGCACTTCACTCTTGTGAACAAGAAAGTAGACCCATGTGAAGCAAGAGTAGTCATCAATGAAGGTGAGGACATAGTGAGCCTTGCTAAATGATGGCACTGGAAATGGACCTGCTACATCACTGTGAACCAACTGAAGAACTTTTGAAGCTCTCCAAGACTTCCCTTTGTCAAACTTCTCTTCTAGATGCTTACCCATGGAACAACCTGAACATACACCTTCAGAAAAGCTGATTTGAGGTAGTCCTATAACCATAGCCTTGGAGCTAAGCTGCTGAAGATAGTGGTAATTGATATGTCCAAACCGCTCATGCCATAGCTTGCTTTCTGAATTTGAATGAGTGAGAAAAGTTGTAGAAGGAGACTTAGGTACAAAGTGGGAGAATGAGTAAAGCCATGTGTTGTGATTGGCTTGTCCCACTGCAACCAAGGCATCATCCTTAAGTTCTTTGACCACAACTGAATCTGGTAGAAACTCAACTTTCTTGCCATCTCCAAAGTGAGTGATTTGGTAGATTGAGAGAAGATTGGCACTCAAGTTAGGAACATAGAGAACATTCTCAAATGTTCCATTATCCATGGCAACCGAACCTTCACCTTCAACTTCCACTTGAGTATCATCTCCTATGAAGATGTGAGGTACCTTAGATTGCTCCAAAGAAGAAAACTATTCCCTTGAAGAACCCATATGATGAGTGGCACCCGAGTCAAGTATCCATTGCTGTGAAGAACTTGAAGTAGCCACAAATGCTTGCCCTTTGCCTTTTGATTGTGAGGAAGTGAAAGGAGATGAATCCTTCTTTTTGTAGGCAGATGGCAAATTGATGTTATTCTTCTTGATGATGTTTGTCAACTCATCAATTTGCTTAGTGTGGCAATGATGCTCATCATGACCAACCCTCTTGCAATATGAACAAGTTGGTCTCTCCTTCTTGCTTGAACTTCCCTTCTTGGGAGAAGATGTAGAATTTCCTTGTGATGAAGAATTCCCTTGTTTTGGAGAGGATGATTGTGCTTTATCTTCTTGTTTCTTTGAATTAGATTGCTTCTGCTTCTTATTGGAACCCTTTCCTTGAGTCCCTTGATTCCCTTGATTAGCCACCAAAGCTTTGGACTTTGAAGACTTGAGAATCCCCATGCTTACCAACTTTGCTTGTTCTAACATCAACATTTCTGTAAAAGCATCAAATGTAGGCATAGCGAAAGAACTACCTACTGTCAAGCGATGGGTTTGGAAGCTAGAAACAAATGTTGCATATTCTGATGGAAGTTTTCCCAACAAATTGTAGACCAACTGTGCATCCTTCTTATCAATGCCACAATCCTTAAGTTGTGCTCTTAGCTCATTTGCCTTAGTGACATAGTCTTGGATTGTATCAAAATTCTTGGGATCTAACATTGTGAGATCATTGTCAAGATGATAACCTCTAATCTCATCAACTTGGCCATACAATTGACCAAACTTGTCCCAAGCTTCTTTAATTGTTTTACACTTATCAATTTGAAAGATTAGATCTTTTGATACATATTTCCTTAATGTTCCAAGAGCCATAGTATTTTTAGTGAGCCAATCCAAATGAGCAATAGGATTAGCTTGAGGATTAGATGGTGCAACAACAGTTCCATCAATATAATGAGTTAATCCTTTTTCCATTAACTTACTCCATGCATCAATTTTCCAAGAAGCATAGTTATGTGGAGTTAACAAGGGAAACTTAGGAGAACCCATAGTAGAAAAATGAAAGAGAACAAGATAGAGAGAGATTCACAATCACTCAAGACACCCCCCCAAATTCACTCAATCAAAGAACCCCCCCCCCAAAAAAAAGATGATTTGGCATTTTATAATTAGTGCGTGTACAATGGCCACTTGCAAGCCAAGAAAAGTGGGATTCTGATTTTCAATGTTTTACAACAGCCTTAAGTAGGCTTCAACAGACTCAAATTACTGATACAAAAGACCAAACTGAGATCTTATCTATACAAATGCCAAAACAGGCCAAAAATGACCAAGTGTTGAAAGTATAATTTCTGATCACAATCACTACAAA
>VDFB02357847.1:0-28560 GCA_007258455.2 Sequoia sempervirens | reverse complement strand
GGGCTTACATTCAAAAATACACTTAATTAAAGCATATAAGGGTATAAAAGGGTCAAATAAAGCATAAGAAGGTGTAAATAGTGAATTTATGCCTAGAAAAGTGTGAAATCTTGTTACAAGACTTTACAACACTTCAAAATAGGACTTGATTAGTGATGAAAAAGTTATTTTTAGGTGAATTGCAGTGAATAGAGTCTAGAAGAGTGTAGAAATGTTTTACAACACTTCACAACACCTTCACAAGATGTCATTATTTAAATTTTAGTACATAAATATGCATGTTCAAGCCACATTACAATATAAAATCAAAGCAAAATGGACAAAACATCATGAAACAAGGCCTAAAAGGACATGAAAATGAAAAGGGGCCATTTTTCTATGGCACACTTTTAATTACATCTTTAACATATAGGTTATGTGAGGGTTTTGATTAGTAACCTAGCTTGTTTATCAAGTTAAATTTCTCCACAATCAATTTTGAAACTATGTAATGGTATGTTCCCTTAGCAATCTAGACTAAAACTAGGGTGGAATTTATGATTGATAGGGTGAAGTCATGTTGGGTAATGAAAATGATGCATGTTGGTGTAAAGAGTATGTCATCAATTTTACTCTAACTTTAGAACCTCAACTACCCTAGTAGTAGTTGCTAGGAAAAATTTGATAGTTGTGGTTATTTCAAGTTGGTAAATTTGGGGGCATGAAAATGTTTCACAAAGGACCAACAATACCATGGGTCTTCAATATTTCAATAAGAATTCTCTTATTTAAAGAAAAATAGGTGAAGGTGTCAACTTTGGGAATGTGGAGACTGCACCAACATTTGGCCAAAGTCCAACCAACACTAATAGGAAAAGAACATGCCACCAAGTATCTAAGTTTTATAACTTAGTTCCCAAATTTTGAATTGGCCCAAATGATTATGTCTTCCTTTTCACTTATAAAATAACTCCTCTCTTAAAATATGGATTACATTTTTGTGTAGTCTAGCATTAGAGAGAGATTTCCATGTCCATTCTAAATCCCCTTCCCTCAAATTGGCTAATTAGTCACACACCTTTTCCCCCCAAATTTTAGAAAGCACTCACCTTCCTCTTCTAGATATTCTTGCTTAACTAATGAGAAAAATCATTATATGAACCCTTCAAAAAATTTAGTATTTTTTCCATCATGTGATCCATATATTATGGGTATGCATGCAAACATTAAGTTCCATATACTCTCTTGGGTTCCCCCACCATAAGGATGTGGGAAGATATGTATTTTAGTGCATTCTACACTATTTGGTGCACTTGCTAATGCCTCCAGTAAGTTTTGGTAAACACACTTGTTAACAACTAATCAAAGTAATAATCTTTCTCTCTTTTAGTCCTCACTAGAAAAATTTCATCATGATGGTCACCAAATCCCTTAACTTCTTAGGAATTTACAAATAAGACATTCAAGGTATACTAGAATAGCGACAACAATTGATTTTGTCAAAGTGATGTATCATACCAATATTAATCATTTTTCTCTCCAAGAATCAAGTTTAGAATTACAAGATTCCACCAATTCAAGTGAATTCCTCAACCTCTCAACCTATCTAAATGTAGGGACCCCAATATATTTTCTAGGAAGTATTTCGATCTTGAAGCCTAGTCTTTCTATAATAGATACCTACTTTGTAGCCTTTTATTGAAAAAATATTTAAATATTTCTATAGATTTCCTTGAATCTTCAACCACTTGCTATATATTATCAACCCATGAAATCCTAGGATTCTTTGAAAAATCTTATCAAAGATTCATATAGTTTTCTATCGGCATAATCCTTGAACCTCATTTAGGTGAAAATTCTAGTTAAAAGTAGATAGTAATGAAAATATAATAATTAAAAAAATTAAAAAAACAATTATATTAATATATATTTGAATAAAAACGTATTACAACTGAAATATTAATAAAATTTTGAGTGGAAAAATATAATTATATTACTACAAACAATATTAATATTATTTTCTATAAACATTTCAATTATATTATATTTAATGTGTTTACATTGTACTTTAGAATATTCGGTTTATGAATTTCTACAATTTATTATTGTAATTACATAATGTAAATAATTTGCTATTTGATAATAAATGACTAGTATCAATTTTTAAATTAAATTCATATTACAATAAAAACATATACAATATTAAACCATATTAAATTTAATTCTATTAAATTTATAAATATATAGTTTTTCCAATAGTTTATTTTATAATTCGTTCTTACATTAATTGTAGATTTCACAATTAACTATATTTTACATTTAATTATATATTTTAAATTATATTTTATTTATTAAATTTTATATTTATTGTATTCTATATTTTAGGCCGAAGGCGTATCCTATTTGAAGTGAACCAATCTGACTTTGACAATCAACGGTGTGCAATGCTAGGGAAGGCTTGCACACGATTAGAGCAATCTGATCCATTGAAAATTTAATGTCTGTCGGAGTCATGTCACGTCCTGTGGCCTGACAGAATTCAGGTCAAGATGTGTGGTAAATAGTTTTTATGGTATTTTTTATTTTTATTCTTTTTATTTCCTTCACAAGTTCAAATCGTGCAGGGGGTAAGGTATGTACACCTCGTATTGTGGAGCACAAGTTAGGTGCCTCCCTCATATTGGGAGTACGAGGAGTCCCATATACTATAAGCCATATGTAGACCCAAAAACAGACCGCCTGATATTGTGGACTATAAAAGAACCTTTCCTTTCCTTTCCTAGACATTGCCCATGCCATGGGAAGGTTCTGAGTATTTTAATGGCGCAAGGAGTGTGCGCAATTCCAGAATGTTGTCCAGGTACTGTGTGTATTTGTTGGTTTTGTCAGCCAAGCTTATTCCTGTGCATCTAGACATTGCAAATAGCCTGCACATAATGTTCACAATGAGCTCGTTCGTCTTCCGGACCTTTGCTACAATACAATGAAGAGCTATGAAAATTATACTCCTCTCAGACATGGTGTTGAACTAGCTCGATAGCTGCAGCAAAAGCCAGAACAACTAAGGTGGAAAATAATTCAATTTCTTCTCTGGCAAGAAAGTGATGGAAACAAAATTTTGCGAGTCTCTAGAGGCTGACGTAAAACCGCCCATGGCTTTGAATCATGGAAGTCGTAGACGAAAGCGAGAAAGCATGTATTCACTCTCTTGGGCTCTCGATTTCCTCGTTGCTCGCCATGGCAGCGCCAATGTGCAGGCGAAGGACACCCTTATAGAAGAAGACAGTTTCAGTGATTGCTTTGTTTTGATTTGTTAAGCATGTCGTTCAGGTACAGGCGCAGCAGCAACAATAAGAAAGAAGACTGGATCAGCAAGGAAGTTTCTCAGAGTCCAAGAAGAACTGTTCCCACAATCTCAGAGCCAAGGAAGACTCCTTTCAGGCTTTGTTCTGCCATCGCTATTGTTGCCATATTTATCGGCCTTGTTGCTACTGCTACATTTGTATGTGAAAGCATGATAGATCAAATCGTTACTCGGGTCAATGGAATTGAATACTTACATGGCCAAGCTGCAGTAAGATGTCAACTACCTGAGAAAAAAGAAAAAGAGGACTACAAGCGTTATGTAAAAAGATTACTGTCCCTGTCACTATCGAACAAAGATCTAAACAGACATATCAGGAAAATAAATAGGGCTTCTTCTGTGAAAGTCCTTCTGAACAGAGATCTAAACAGACATGTCATTGCTTTACATGTTATGCCCTGTTTCTTGAAGTTAATTTTTATTGTTTTTGTTATAGCAACAATATTTATTGGGTATAATAATGTCGCTTTTTTTTGGGGTTCGCAGTTGCTTGGGCATACCTGCAATTAGGCAGTTTTGCAGCAGATCGTTGGTATTGACCACATATATTTTTTACATATTTTGGTTAATCTTCTTATCTTTTTGAAGCGTTGATACACCACATTTTTATTCTTCAACGAAAACAGGGGAAATGGGTCTTGTCTATGAAATATTTTTACATATTTGAAAGGTAAAGAAAAATTAAAATTGTTTAACCTACCCACAAAATTTATGCAATGTCAATTCCATATAGAAGATTCCGGCAAACCATGCAGAAGCCTCTCAAAGAATATGGTTTTATGTTTAGTGCGGAAGTTTTAGATAAATCATTCAAAATTTTGAATGCTTTATGAATTTTGAAAAGCTTCTGTCAACTATAGAATTTGTAGTTAATTTGTTAGGATTTAAAGAAGTTTAGGAGAACTATGTTCTTTTTCAATATTGCTTCAGGATCTTTGTGACACAATTAAAATAGAAATTTGGTTTAAATTATGCCCTTGTTAATATCAACTAAAATTTTTGTGAACTCGTTTGAAAAGATTTTTGGTCCATATTAAGAATCAATTCAAAAAAATTCTCTCAAAACATAAATGGAAAAATGGTTTGTGTAATTTAGCCCATAGTGTCTTTTCAAAGCTTCTCGAAATTGTTTCTCCTACTTTCTCTTTTCAATTTTGTTTTAAACACAAATTTGTTTTGTCCACATGGTATTACAGCTAACCTCTTATGTGTTGTACAGACCATTGTAAAACATTGTCTTTCTTTTTATCCACCAAGACTCATACACTCATGGTCTGGTCAATGCTGAGATTATTTAAAGTGTTATCTTGATTTGTATTTAATTTGTATAATTTTAATGCCCTTTTTAACCTATTGGATAAAATCATGTTATATAAAGTTATAAATACTATTATCTGAAAGATTTTTTCTCTGTATACATCATCATTTTTGGAATTGGAAAAGATACGATTACTTTTCTTTGTTTTTGTCTATTCCTCAATCTCCAATATGCTCCCTTTTATTTTGCAAAGGCTTCTTGTCTATGTGTTGTTTATGAAGGTCCAAAAGGACTACACATAAGCAGATAGCAAAAACATAGCTATCATAGTAAGATACCATAGAATATCCACAAATAGATATTCACCATGATAGTCATTATAATCTATGATCTAAGGAGGGCCATGGATAGTGAGCAATGTCAAATTACAAATTTTATTGTTGTAACAGTCAACATAGAGACAGCCTATGAACAAATCCCGCAAAATGCATGCAAATCATGGTCATGCTATGTAGCTATGTTTTGAAACCCTTACAAATAAAGTTCAATATAAAGACCCAAGGAGTGTTGGCCAATGATCCTGCATATTTCATGTTTTCGGACCTGTTCCTTCATTGCATTTTACAAACATTACATATCTTGAAATCTCTCATAAATTGATGAAAGGTCTATTGATGTTGAAACCCTTCAAATGTGCTTTCATTTATGACTTATAAGAAATAATCCTTTCAATAATGTGTTGCTAAAATATAGAAGATAGCATGATGAGTTGACAATAGTCACCATGAAGCCTTTCAAGAGTTCATGTGCTATTAGATGCAATATAAAATCATTAGAAAAGGACAAACCTTGAATAGGGATAGTCATAATGAATGGCAAGTTCTCACATTAGAAGTACAGGTAAATTGTGTTAAGTGCAAACTGCAGAAGGTTTGAGACCATGGTTTGGTTATGGTATATATGTTGCTATATTCAGTTGAAGAGGTTTATAGTTTCTTAGTTGAAACTAGTAAGAAGGATTTGTCCATAGATTCAATGAATTCTATGTTACTTGCAAGCTTTTTGAGAGGTCAGAAATGATGCTTGAGGCCCAGAGTATGTTGTGTGAAATGATGGAGAAGTGACTCATTCCCAAGTTCTTACTTTGTACAAAGGGTGGATTGGTAGAAGCCATGAAATGGGGATTGTAGGTCACCATTGACTAGCAATATCCTCCTATAGTTGATCATTATGCTTGCATGGTTCACCTTCTTGCCTAGGTTGACTATCTTGATTCTCGAAAGAGAGGTATGTCAAAGAGGTATGGAAGGAAAATCTCGAAAAAAAATGGTCTATGTTTTGGGTTCATTTGTGCAATACATGAGGTCAATTGATGTCCCACTTAGCAAATCATGTTGTTTGTGCAATAAAGGTCTCAATGGAGAAGTGGTAGTTTCAAATCAATTATGCCTCCATTCACAAAGATCAAAAGATGATTGGAAAAAAACCTTTGAATCAGGAGAATAATCAAACTCCTTTACCAATAGGCTCATGTTATACTTATAATAGGGAGGCAGGTAGACAAAGGGAGAGGTAGGTATAGAAAGAGGGAGAGATACAATGGGGAAGAGTGAGAGAGAGAGAGGGGTAATGAGATAGAGACAAGGGATAGATATAGAGAGGGATATTTTGAGAAGGAGAAGAATAGGTCACCACTAATGGTTGTGAGATCAAGTCCTCTATTACTTTTAATCATGCAAATGTTCAAATTGGTGGAAAAAACTAAGATCATAGCCTCTAGATTCTAATACAACGTTATATTGGCTTATTTACAATGTAAATGATTGCAAGAAATGCACAAAATGGATTTGTTACAAAACCTTTGAAAACTTATAACCAAATGCACATGGCGGTTGTAAAACTAGTCTTCAGAACCTTTTTCAACATCCTTTTTTCCTACACCAAAATGGGAGATTGACTAGAGAGTATTGATGGACATAAATATAAAATTGAAAGAGAATTAACCTAGGTTGTTGTACTTGCAGGTTCCTTGGTAGATATGTACACAAAATGCCTCAAAGAATTGCAATGGAATTATTGCGGGAAATGCACAAAATAGGATTTTTGAAAGGATTTGAAAGCTTTCAAGAAAATGCAATTGGTACCTTAAAGCCAATCTCCACAACCTTTGTTAGCACCTTCCAATCTAACAAAATTGAGATTTGGAATAGGGCATGCACATCCAATGGAGCATAATCAAATAGTGGAGTTCTATCAAAGACTATGGTTGTAAGTGCTTAGTGGACATTAATGCAAAATGTAAAAACATATGCAAGGGATAAAATGCCTCACAATTTATGGTCAAAACTCTAGAAGTGTGCCTATGATTTTAGGATTTTTAAAATAAGTGAATAACAAATACTTCATCAAAGCAACAAATGACTATGTTCTCTTCAAAAGAACAAGTTGGATCTACATTCATGGCTATTTCTTTCCTAAGAGTTGTTTTGATTTAACTAATTTCTAATCTTGATAGGTGATAATTCTTCTAGTACATATGTATCAACACAACAATGAAATAGAATTTAACATACTAAAAACTATGAACATGTAATCTCATTACAAAAGAAGGGCCCATTTCTACCATCACAAAATTGTACTAGTATCAAGATAAAATGTACAATACAACATAGCTAACAACTAAAAATTATTCATGAAAACTAATTCTATGCTATATGGCATCCATCATACCTACATCATACCTACATATTGGCCTACACTGAGGTCAATGTCATTGCATTGACTAGAAAGAACTTCACCCTTAATTTATTGGGTTAGAAGTAATGAAGCTTTGTAACATGCAAACTACACTACTTGGAGATAAATCACACATTCCACATTGTCAACTTGAATCTAATGAATGGCACTTGTCAACTCAAAGTGATTAAATTATGTCAGAGAAAGTTATTTAGTGCAATTCCCTAAAGATGTGTTGTCATGGCTTTCTACAATCATAGACTATGCACAAAATAGATTTGTTGAAAAGTCTTTAGAAACTTTCAATCAAATACAATGGACATGTATAAAGTTAGTCTCAAAAACCTTTGACTACCTTCTCATTACTTTTTCCTAAATAGGAGCTTTATAATAGAGTATGGCATCTATCACAATGTAATGAGTCTCAAAAACCTTTGTCTACCTTCTCCTTTGTTTAGATATTATAGATACAATTTTAAGTATTGATCTCTCTTCTCTCAATATCTACTCTTCCTCTCTCTAAATTGTAAACATAACATGAACCTATTAGTAATGGAGCATGATTATCTTCCTCATTCAGAAGTTTTGTTTTAATCATGTTTGGAATATTGTAAGAGGATGCATCAGTGATTTGAAGCTATCACTTTTCCATCGAAACCTTTATTGCAAATACACCACCATTTATTAAATGGCCTACCTATTGACCTCATATACTGCAAAATGCATGCAAAAAATAGACCAATTTTATTCCTAATTGACCTTCCACACCTCTTTGGCGTACCCATTGCACACCAAGGTGCAATTGCTAGTTTTTAATTGAGGTATATATTTTATATTTTATTGACAGAAAAGAATTTAAATTTATAATTCAACATTTAACTTAATATTTTATAGTATATAATGTATTTTACAATTTGTATTTTACATAAAAAAAAATGAATGTCAATTATTTGTTTAAACATTTTGTGTCCATTTTTTTTTTATATTTTACATTAAATCTTAAATTTTAAATGTTATATTTTATATTTATCGTTTTAAATTAAATTTCTATTTTATATTTTATCTTTCATATTTTAAATAAATCAAAAATAAAAAATGTAAAATCTAAAATAAATTAAAATTAAAATTTTATATTATACATTGTATATGAATTCAAAAATTTAAACCAAAACAAAATAATTCAAAAAAAATAAAGCTTTGTAATCGCATGCTTTATAAATTTCTCACCACTACGACCTTTTTTTAAAACAATTCATAGCAAAAAAATGACGAGATAATATGCAGCCCCGTGTCATCGAATGGGATTTAAAAATCAGTGTCACGTAAGTCATAAAGATAAGAGAAAAAATTTAACTCGGTGATTTAAGTGAATCCAATAACTGAACTGCCGTAACAGTGCTCGAGTCAAAACAAAACAAACATGCCGTGATATACATCATGCATGACGATGCATGTATGGGTGGGGCCCGATAGACGTTGCCTGGCATCCATGCTCGCTTTGACTGAAATGAAATGAAATGAAATATTTTAATAACGTCCACGAGGCCACAGCAGCCTATGGGACCCAGGAACAGCACAAGACCACCACCGAAAAGAGAAGACCCTAAACAGCCTGAGATTTTCGCTCGAGGTCAGCTCTACAACTAGTTTACGTAAGTTTAACTGTTAGTGCATGAAATCAGTCCAGACATTACTAATTTACGGCCTTTATCGGTTGAAATCTTGACTAGTTTACGTAAGTTTAACTGTTAGTGCATGAAATCAGTCCAGACATGACTAGTTTACGGCCTTTATCAGTTGAAATCTTGTCTATATTTTGTAGACGTTTAGGTTACAAGAATCTAGAAGCTCATTTTCAGATCATTTTTCGGTTACTGTGAATATATTGAAACAGCGATCGTGGGGAGTGTGGTCTTGTTCCGGCTCATTTATAAAAAGTTCTGCTTTGGTAGAGTTTCGTAATATTTTTCCTGCAAACTCTGCCCATTATTTCTCAACACAATTGAATTTGTGCAGAATATTGAGGTAGGTAAGTCACTTGACTTGGTTTCAATGAGGGTTTTTTTTGGGAATCTGTACATGACAGGATCATTTTTGTTGTGTTTTAATTCATTCAAAAACAATTATGTTGTTGTCTGTTAAATAAATGGCATTGGGTCTCTGGTTTTATCTATGGCTGTTTTTATATATGATATTATAGTAATATCTGGTGTTAGATCTCTTTTTATTGAATTGAATTGGAGTGTTTCAGGTTCAAGATGGGTCGGCGTAAAATTCCAATTGAAGAATTGAAACACAGCCACAACAGAAAAGTTACATTTACTAAACGAAGCAATGGGCTGATGAAAAAGGCTCGTGAGCTCTCCATACTATGTGACATGGATGTGTTTCTTCTCATGTTTTCACCTTCTGGGAAGCCATCACACTATCTTAGAGAGACAAGGTATGTGCCAAACTTTTCAAAATTCTTATTTCCTTGTACTTTCTAAGAACAAAATTTGTTTATTGTAGAATGTTTTTTCTAACAAAGATTCAATTCGATTCAGATATAAAAATTGAAAGAATAAAACTACTTGTGATATGTATTTGATTGAATTTTTCTGCTTTCCTTAATTAAAATATTAAATTGGGTGAAAAATAAAATATTTAATTCATCTATTGAATTGGTGAAAATATATGGATTTGATTGACCTGTTCTAAAGTGGAATCCAGAAAAGGCTATTTAACAATTTAAAAAGGTTAGGTTGATTAAATATATAGTACACATTTTGTTTGATATTTGTTTTTTTAATTATTTTTTCTAACTTTTCTCCTTAATAGTGAATTGGTGATTATTTCTTATTATTCTATCATATTTTTAGAATTGCTCACTATTTCTTATTATTCTATCATATCTTTAGAATTACTAAGAACAATAATCACCTCGGGAAAATTTATGATATTTCTTGTTGTTTCTTATGATTTCAAATCAATGTCATTTTACAATTGGAAATTTGATCTGCAGTAATCTTGAAGAAGTGCTTACAAAGTTCAGTAGTTTGACACACCAAGAGAGATTCATAAGGTAAACACTTCTTTCCGCGGCAACAAATCTAATTTCTAGTTCTATAATTTTTGTGGGTTTTCGTGGACATATTTTCTAGAAATTGAATTCTAACAAAGTAATTCTTCTCTGTCATATTTTATTCAAACAGAGAACTTGAGAGTCTTGAGGTATGTTCACAATTGTTTTCCATTCCCTCTATTTTCAGAATTAATTATTTATCCTATAACTTACAAAGCTTATGTCAAATTCACATTCATGTTCCTCTCTGCAGGAGTTGAAGAAGACATTTAAAAATGTAAACCATGACGTAAACATAAATGATTTTCTTAAGAAGAGGTGATTAATAATATTTTGAATTGATTATGAATTACCTACCCATTATTTTCTAAGGATATAGAAACTAATCTTATTTATTTCCTTGGTTTATGCATGCAGCCCAGAAAGCACAAAGGTAACTTCCTTACCAAGTTAATTATAATATTAGAAATAAATAAACTAGTAACCATTAAATCAATAAAATGACAATAATATCTGATATCTTCAGAAACAATGGTTGGAGGATCTTCAACAAGAAAAGGAACAGATCAAATCCCAAGTATCTACTTATAAAGAAAGAATATCAAGGTAGGTTAAATTTGTTCACTTTAAATGAGTATGTAGTTATAAACATTATTGGGTTATATGTGTATTGATATTGGTTAGATTATAATATTTTGAGTAAGAATATATCTATATGTTTTTAGTTAAATTGTTATGATTAGTAGGATTTATTCTATCAAAATTATTTGGAGATTGAACAATTAGTTTTAAATAATAAATCTAGTTCAATGAAAGAGGATATTTTTTAGATAGCAAAATAGGAAGATTATTTAACATTTGAGGAATGTAAAATTACTATTAACTATTTGAACATTAAAATAATTGATCTTTAAATAAAGTAAGATCAAACTAACTAAATCTCCAATAACATGACAATGTCATCCTCGCCGACTTCTTTAATTTATTTATTTTAAATTTTAATATTAAAACATAAAACAAAAACCATTATATCTTAATAAAATGCGTAAACTTTCACACTGTTGTAAAAGTAAACTACAAAATTGAATGTATTATTTTTCTCCTCCTTTTTATTAAACAAAAATCATTTGAGCTACATTTTAACTGCTTTATATGAAAAAAAGAATGATTTTAAACAAATCTTTAAATATTGTCCACAGTTATTTTGGGGTTGATACGAGCCAAATCAACACCCTAGATCAGGCCAATAATGCAGAGAAAACAATTGAACAAGCACTTCGAAGATTGCGTGCATATAAGGTATGCTCATATTTTATAACCATCTTGTTTCATTGATTGATGTTAACCAACTCACATGAATCCAAGATCCAAACATTCAACTTTGTTTGAATATTTTTTTCACTATATCCCTTGATGTCACAGATGATGCAAGATCAGACACAGACTGGTGGAATTCCAACATCTAATGAAGTAAGATTGTGATTAGGTTTCCTTTACCTGCATTCAAGGAACAGAATATTAATTCTTTTAAACATTACCTTTAGACATTTTTAAGTTCTAACAAATATCTTTTTCATTTCTACAAACGCATCAGAACCATGCAAATTTACCTACAAATAGTGGATGTGCCAGCAAACCGCCACAACTTTCTTCCATGCCTGATGAGAGAACACTGATCGTGGAAGACATCCCAGAGCTCCCTCAAGGGTGGGCTTATATATTTCTAAGTGGATATTTGAGAATAACTCATTAACTATAACTTATTTATGCTAATTTGAATTATTTTTTTGTTTTACAGATATGTGAACTATTCCTCAGACGGATCTGTTCCTGCTTCTCCTGGACTCGTGGCACATTATGATGATAATGCCATTGAAGACATTTCAGACCAACAAGATCTCAATACATTGATAATGCAGGATCAGACACAGATTGGTGGAATTCCAACATCTAGTCAAGTAAGATTGTGATTAGGTTTCCTTCACCTCCATTCAAGGAACAGAATAATTCTTTTAAACATCACCTTTAGACATTTTTAAGTTCTAACAAATATCTTCTTCATTTCTACAAATGCATCAGAACCATGCAAATTTACCTACAAATAGTGGATGTGCCAGCAAATCGCAACAACTTTCTTCCATTCCTGAGGAGAGAACACTGATCGTGGAAGACATCCCAGAGCTCCCTCAAGGGTAGGCTTATATATTTCTAAGTAGATATTTGTGAATAACTCATTAACTATAACTTAATTATGATAATTTGAATTTTTCTAATTTTTTTGTTTTACAGATCATATGTGAACTATTCATCAAACAGATCTGTTCCTGCTTCTCCTGGACTTATGCCACATTCTGATGATAATGCCATTGAAGACATTTCAGACCAGCAAGATCTCAAAGGAAGTTTCATGGAATTCGAGCAACAAACACAAATAACTTGGCCAGAAAATGCCTTATATTATATAAGTCAAATATTTGATGATGGTTTTGATTTTTCTAGGCTACCTGGTTATGAGAATTTCCATTCAAATAATTCTTCTTTTCTCAGGTGAGCAATTTACATTTTTCCAATTACTTTCCGTTTTATTAGGTCATAGGTAAAAGGAAATAGAGTTTGTTTATAGTGGGTAAAGAATTACGTTGTCAGTTTTTTAAATTATGTTACTCTGAAATAAGTGAAAGATCATAAGATATAAAGATATTATTCTAACTGTTTTTGCAGTAACAACTTCCATGGATTTGATTCAGCTACACCATTCACAGATATGCTAAATATGGCAATACAAAGGCAGAGTCCTGGTGTTTTTAAATATTGATACCCAAAAGGGCAAATGTTCAAATTTGTGTTATACTTTGTGTTTATAAATACTGGTTTTTCGAGAAGGGCACAAGTTGTAATGTGTGTTACACTATGGACCAACAAAATTATGAAAAAAATTTGGTCAAAAATTAATATGCTTGTTTTGATAATGTATATTAGTCAAAAAAAAATTGTTAAAATATTCAATTTTGATAAATATTTTTCATTAATATGTTTGTTTTGACAATATAAATTGGTTACTTTAGGGGGAAATGGTAATTTAAAAGACATTGCATCAATTTAATTGTGTATTAAAAAAGATTAGTTTAGGTGAAGGTAAGGAAAAAAAATTCTTTTGTTATTTTATTTATATGTATAAGTATTTTAGTTTATGGTTGTGAAATATTATTTGCATTTTATAAGTTTAACTAATTCTTAGAAATTAAAAGGGAGAGTTTAACTAGTTAACGTATTACATGATTAGCATACAAATTATTTATGTAGGAATAGCTTTCTACATATGTAGGCATGTGTTATCCACAATACACTAAACAATGATGTGCTTCACTACAACATACTAGCTATTTAGACATAGATCCAGTCATGTGTTGACCACAATACACTAGCTATTTAGATATTTATGTTCGCAGATTTTATTTTTATAAAAACCTAACCACAACACATCTATTATTCACATATAAGATCTTAGAAGAATTTTTGTCATGTTTAAATCTGAATTGATAATTAAAACCTAAAGCATCATATGTCCTCATACATTATTCCTCCTTGTTTGAGTGGTAAAAAAATTTCACACATGTTTTACCTAAATATTATTATTAATAATTAAGTTATATGTTAGCTAAGTTTTTAATGGAATATATAATGAATGAAATTTTTATAAGATATATATTTTTTGTATTTATATTTGAGAAGTGTACAATAGTTTCCATTCAAATATTTTTTCTAAGTTAGATTATTATACTTTGATTTATTTTTTATTTTTATTATTTTTTAAAATTTGATAAAGAATTTAAACTTTTGTTTGTATTATATTTGTACATTTCTATTATTGAAATAAATGAAACAGTTTGCATGAATTTTTTTTTTAGGTCATCATTCTCAAAATTAACAATGAAACTTGCATGTAACTTTCACAAACATGTACACATGTTTCAAGTTCAATCCATAGTACTTATTATTAATGAATTTGTTAGCTTTTGGCATTTTTTTTTTTTTGAAACAAGCAAACATTATTCTATAAAGAAAAAATATCATATAATTATTTTAAATCTTTCAAAGTTATTAATTATATTATTACTAATTATAATAACAAATTAAAAGTTGGAGCATGAGTGGGTTGGAAAGTCAGGAGTGGAACCAAACTAGATTTTGGGAGGATAAATGGTTGTTTAATGAACCCCTTATCAAAATTGAACCTTTTTGGGGGTGGGCTAAGATTTGTAAAGCTTTATTTGGTCTGTATGTTAAAGATTATTGGTTGAATGGAAAATGGGTGGAACTGAATCTTGTTAGTCAGGCTCTTGCTCTGGTTCACTCATCCTTGTTGGCTATTAGACTTTGCCATGATCAGTTGAAAGATCATCTTGTTTGGACCGATGAACCCTCGGGTAATTATTTTGTTTCGTCAACTTTTTCCAGGCTATCTTCTGTCCAGGATCGTCCTCCCTTCTAGTTCAAGGCTTGGTTCAAACACCTGGTCCCTAAAGTCAACATCTTCTTCTGGATTCTTCTTCAAAATAAGGCGCTCACAGTTGATAACCTATGCAAGTATGGCTTTCAAATACCTAATAGATGTTATCTTTGCAAGATGGAAGCTGAGTCAGTATGCCACTTGTTTCTTCATTGTCCTTTTGCTACCTCGATTTGGGAAAAAATCCTCTGTTATTGGAAATTATCTTGGGTTTTCCCCTTGTCAATTGAAGACTTCTTTATACAATGGGAAGCCCCAACATGCAGTTCTGCTCTTGGGAAACTGTGGAATTTTTCTTTCCCTCATATTTCTTGGGGTCTATGGAAGGAACAAAATAATAGAATCTACGGAGATAAAGAATCTTCGATGGCCATTGTGTTTGATAAAATAATCAGATTATTGAAAGAAAATTTTAATACTATCCCCCAGAAGGATGGAAATACTGAGAAAGTGGCTTGTTCATCCTATGATCTCATGGTAGCCAAGGAATGGAATATTAATTAGATTGATATTTCCTGTGTCCATAAACATGCTAAGAAGGATAGGGAGGGTGTCTGCTAGAATTTTTCGCCTAATGGTTGGATCAAAGCCAACTTTGATGGGGCGGCTAAAGGTAATCCTGGGGAGGCAGGTTGCGGCAGAGTTATAAGGGATTCTTTTAGAAATTTCCTTGGTGCGACTGCCACTCCCCTTGGTTCTCAAACCAATCATCTTGCTAAGGCTGCTGGAGCTTTTCATGTTATAAATTTGGCTCATAATCTGAATTTTAAAAACCTTTGGCTTGAAGGGGATTCTAAAAATATAATTGAATGTCTTTTAGGTAGGTCCCCCCCTCATGGACCATAAAGTCTTGGATTGATGAGGTTATTTCGACTTTAGCTAAGTTTGATAATATAAAGATTTCACGCGCTTATAGAGAAGCCAATGTTGTGGCACAATTTTTTGCGAATGAAGGGGTTAAAAGTAAATGATAGTGCACTTGGCTGAATATTAGTGATTTAGGTGCTAATGTTCATGCCTTATTGAACTGTGATGCGTCACATGGGCAAGATGTGTTTCATCTCATTAATGATGATTAAACGGGGCAATTACATCACTATCATTAGATTGTATGGGACTGAGCCAATTTACTTATCCTGTAAGTTCGCTTGGCATGCTTTGTGGGCTCACTGGATTGGCAGGACCATTTCGAGTCAAGATTTCATATCTGTCTGCTTTACTGTGCTTGCTAAAATGGGAGGAGAAAGAAAAAGAGTTGAGCCAGACAGCTTTGAGATGCACACAAGAAACACTAAAGTGTGGAACAAAGTAAAAAGTGGGGGTTTACTCCCTTTTCTGGAAAAAATCCATGGGTCTAGTCAGGAAGCTACAGAGCATTTTGAGAGGAATTGGGAAAATGGGGAATTAACCCTTTTTGGTAGGAAAGTCCAGCTCGATGAAAAGCTTATAGCTGAAGTGATTGGCATGTCCACTGAAGGACACAAATTTTTTAGGGACAATGTTTTCTCTGATGAAGTTGTGGTCAGATTTCCAAAGAAAGATAAGGAAAGATTGAAATTGGTGAAAATTTCTAATAGTTTCTTTGAGGTCAACACCATTAAAGCTCTCTGGAGAGAAGTGCTTCGTGTCATCATGGAATATATAACTCTGGATGGTCATTTCACTAGGGCCTACGGCTATCACTTTTCCTTGCTCAACCATTTTCGCTATAAGGTCATGGTTTCTCTTCCCCACTATCTTCTTTGTTCTTTAAGAAAGAGTCTGGATGACCATAAGAAAAACCCAAAAAGATATCCTATTTTGCATACTGGTTTGATTAGGTTAATCGTTGAACATTTTCAAAATATGTCAGCCCCTGCTAAGTTGGTTGCTTCCCTGGAGTCCGAGGAGGATGATACTAAACCTAGCTATTTGGGAAATCTTCCCAATTTGAGCCCGGTGAGGATGGTCCTGAGTCCGCCCTTTGTTAAGGCTGGCAAGAAAACTCTAACCCATAATCCCTAGTCTACTCAAACCTACCCTGCGTCTAAGCCTAGAAGCTCTACTATGAAAAACCTTGTCTCTTGTTCTGAAGACTCTCCCGAGTCTGACGATTCTGACACTAACAATAATTCATCCTTTGCTATCCCATCGCCAGATAAAGATGTTAGAATTGGATCCCCTGGAGCCTCCGACCCTACAAAAAATTGCTTCAATCTTGATAGGGAACCCTTTGTTGACTACTTGGGTATAGCTAGGATTAATGCGATGGACCATTTTAGAATGTCGAAATGGGTTTTTCATGAAATCAATGATCTGAAAATAAAAAATTGGGCCCTCCAGAGTAAACTGGAAGAAATGAGAGATAAGGTTTCTACATTTAGCAAGAAGAATGAAGAGCGTAAAGATCACAGTGCCAGAGATCAAGGACAATGTGGGCAAGGAAAGAAGGATTGAAATAGATTTGGAAAAAATGAAAAATACTATGAAGATAATTGTTGAACAGAACAATAGGATGGCAAGACATAATGCCATCATTATCAATGCTATGACTAAAAAATTGGACAAATCTCAACAGGGGTCCTTAGTGGTTGACTTGGAAGAGGTGAAAGATAGAAACTAGGAAGAGGACATTGGGATTTCTAAGAGAACCAGGGCCAATCTAAAAAGGAAGGCACCTCCTACGCTGCAGATGATTCAAACATTCAAGAAAGGGGTTCAAGATATGTAAGACCTAGAGGCAGAGACTGAGTCTGTTCTGAAGACTCTGGGTTAGTTGCTGCTAGATTTTTGGCTTGTGTCCCAGCTGGTTTTTTTATTGACTTTCCTGGTCTTTTGTGGTTGGCTGCTACTTTTTTCTGGTATTTTCCTTTTTAGCAGCCTATTTTTTTCGCTGGACATTTTTGTCCTCTTTCTTTTGTTGTAAACTTTGTGGTTTCGGGTCCCTGTAAAACCCGTTTTACCCTTTATCAAAAACAAATTAAAAGTGGGTACTAATTATTATGTAACATTTATTAATCTTATTTTTTTAATGTAACACTTAGAGTCACCATTATATTATTATTTTTGTGGTATAGTTAAATTTAAGAGTACAAATCATCTTAAGTGAAAGTGCGAACTCATTAATTTTTATTTGTATTTTGAATAAAAATGGACATCAATCTTAGATATATATATATCTAATATTTTATTTTATGTTCTATCTAAATCATTTAAAAATATAAAAATTGATAGTGAATCTTTAGTTAGAAAGGTTTATCTAAGAAATAGATTGCAACAAAAATTAATATTATATTAAGCAATGAATAAAATTGTGAAGAGGGATTTCAAATTCATTTATGTTCTTTATATTATATTTTATGAAAATATAAATAAGTAGAATAGAATAGGAATAAGATTTGTCTATTTTAATATAAGTTTTTATTTTTCCTAAAAGATGATTTTGGTGTATTAGGTCATTTATAAAGCACTCAAGTTTGACCCTAAGAGATGCAAATTCAACTCAAAGAATTTCACGTGTTATGCCCAAAATTTTTCACTAGAAAATGTAACAATTTTTTTTAACACATTAATTAAGCTAATTATCACTCTAATAGTTTGAGGTGAGGGTTATAACTAGGTTACACATCACACACTACAACATAGGAACTATTTAACCCAAGTATGGAAGTTAGCTTAAGGATTTGATACACATCTGTTAGGCTAAATTGGGTTTGTCCAAGGTGGAAGATTCATCAAATTTTCCATGCCCACATTCTAATGTGGGTCTAACACAATCACTACACTTTATTTGTTTTAATTAATTTTTATGACATTTCGATGAATGCTTAACTCCCTTTAACAATGAATAAGGGTCTATCAAAAAACATTCATCATATTTTGAAATTAAATTTTCATTCCCAAAAATCCAAATCAATGTATTACAACAATTTGTGATAATAGAAATTAAATACATGATCACAATTCATTATTATTTTTTTGTTTGATACATCATATTTTAATTTTCTTAATGTAAAATGCAAGATTTTTAACTTTTCAAATTTCAAAAATTATTTTCTTCAATTTTATTGGCTACAAAATTTTGAGTGATAAGGAGGATTTCTAGGGAGCATAAACTTTTGATCCTAGTTTTCAAGGTTTTTCTCCCACAATGACGATAATCAAAAAAATATTCAACTAATTTTTAGGAAAAATTTTAAACTCATCAAAATTTATTTACTTGTTATATTTTCCATTCTATTAAATTCAAATATATAAAATAATATAATAACAAATTCAAATAAATAATATATTTTTAATATATTATATTATTAATTTAACAACATATTACAATATTACAATATATATATATATAATACATATGTAACATATATACCATCTAAAATTGCATATATGAGTTGCAACAAATAATATTGCATATGCATGGCGAGACATGGTGACATGGTGGGAGAAAAGTTTGATTCAAAGCAATGGAAAAGGTGGGTGAGTTCAATCTGGTAGTCGAGGTGGAGTGAGAAGCAAAGGTAGGATGACCCGAGGGATGAAGTGTGGACTCACGGAAACAAACTCTGAGGTGGAACACAGGGGGAAAGGAAAAGTGGAGATTAACCTAGGCATCTCCTACAGTAAAAGCAGAAAAAGCTAAAGAGGTGTGGGGACCAGCAGCCATTGTGGAGGTGGTGAAAACCACGGACTTCTTTGTTGCGAGGGGTAAAACCTAATGGAAAATCTTATTTCCCTCCAGTGCAAATCATTTCGTCTCCTGTAGGAGGTAAGTTTGCTATCTCTATTCCAGATCTGCTCATTGACCATAATTTAGCTCTTATGGAACGAACTTTGGTAGGAAAGTTTATGGGCCCTAGACCAAATATTGAGGTGGTCAGGGAGTTTGTTAAAAATAAATGGAGAACTAGTGGGAAAGTTTTTGTCGCCGCTCTTCCAAAGGGTTTTTTTGCGTTTGATTTTACTTGCAGAGAGGACATCATGGCAGTTAGAAGTGGTGGTCCCTGGGTAATAGGGAAATCATCCCTGGCCCTAAAGAATTGGTCCTCCAACTTAGATCTATCGGATTCCATCTTTGAGAATGTCCCAGTTTGGGTTAGACTTCCAGGTCTGCCCCTGGAGTATTGGAGTGAAGACATCTTTCATGGTATTGCTAGCTCCTTTGGGGAGCTCCTCTCTATTGATTCAATGATAGCGGCTAGAAAGAGAATGGTCTTTGCAAGGATATGTGTGGGAGTCTCCCAGGAAACAAATCTTCCATCTTCGATTGAGATTCAATCTAAACTGGGTTCCTAGGTGTAGAATATTGAGTTTGAAACCATTCCGTTTGCTTGCTTCAAGTACAGGAAATCTAGTCACTGGGCGAAAAAATGCCCCCTAAATGCCACTTCAGAGAAGAAAAACTAGCTGGACCTGAAAAAAAGGCATGGAAAAAAAAGAGTGATTCAGGAGGAGAAAGGAAGGAAAACAACGAGTAGGTATTGGAAAATATGGCATCTGATACTCAGAGAGTCTCTCCAGAGATTGAAGTGGTTATGGAGTCTAAAGGTGAGATCCCTTTTGATCATCATTACTTGAATCTTGTTAATACGTCCCCATCTAAGGAAAGGGAGCCCGATGAAGACACCTTAGTTGGGGAAGGAAATCTGAACCTTTCAACCTCCTTATCCCAAATGACAATCCCTTTTGATAGAAATGAAGTATTACCGGTTCTGGAGGATATCCCTAATGAGGGCTTGTCCTTGGAACTGAATATTCCTTTTCCCTCCCAATCTCCTGATAATCTTCCCCCTCAGGGAGTAGCGTATGTGACGGATCCTAACTCCCTAGAAAGGGTTTTGGAATCCCTTGAAAATCTGAATCACTCAGCAGATCTGTCCAGTAATATCTTGTCTGCTCAAAAGAATGGTAACATGGACACCCTACCTTGGGAACAAAGGATACCTACTAATAAGGACTGGGAGTCAAGTAGAGAGACGGATAGCCAAGAAGAGACTGATAAAGAGGAGAATATATCAAAGAAGAAAAAAGAAAAAAATACTCAGGGGAAGACCCCAAGTGGCATTTCAACCAGATCAAGAGTCAAGGCAGACTGTGGAGCAGTAAAGAACTCAAGAGGTAAAAAGTCTTCGAAAAAGAAAAGAGAGTTGAACAATTTTCAGGATATTGCAGATGGCTCTCAAAAAACCATCCCAGAATGCCTTAATTCCCCTGGTATCTAATGAAGATTATGTCTTGGAACATAAGGGGACTCAATAGCCCCCACAAGTAGGATGTTCTTCACAATTTCGTTAGAGATCACAAGCCAGATATTCTCTTAATTCAGGAAACTAAAATGCCAAAGGAGAAAATTGAAAAGATGAAACTTTTCCAGTATTACAGTAACCAGGGTAATAATTCGAGTGGAGCTTCTGGAGGTATCGTGACTTTTTGGAATAGCCATACTATCAGAGGTGATCCGATCTTGGAAGGTACAAATCATATTGCCACTAGATTTACTCATATAAGAGATAACTTCAGTTGGATTCAATTGAACATTTATGCTCCTAATGGAAAAGGCATGAGAAAATCTTTTTGGTTAGAATTAGCTTCCTTTAGGAGGATTTTTGACAGAGAAGCTTGGATTGTTATGGGGGACTTCAACACTCCCCTAATGAATGGAGAAAAATTTGGGGGATCCCAGATCAATCTGGAAAGCAAAGAGGATCTGCAAAATTTTATTGATAATCATGGATTGATTGATATGGATCTCCAAGGAGCCTCCTTTACCTGGTCTAACCACAGAAAGGGGTCAGATCTCATATAGGTCAGATTAGATAGATCTTTAATTTCCAACCAATGGTACTTTGACTATTACTGTTCCCTTAGAGCTCTTTCTAGAATAGGTTCCGATCATTTTCCTATCAATTTCATTGCGGACCCAATAAAAAAGAAGAGGAACACTCCTTTCAGATTTGAAAAAATGTGGATCTCTCATCCTGCTCTAAAAGAGGAAATAAGGAAATGGTGGAATATAAGAATTCAAGGAACTGTTATGTTCAGAGTTGCTAAAAAGTTAAGGGAAGTGAAATGCAATCTAAAAAATTGGAAAAAGGAATCTTTTGGGAACATCTTTAGGATTAAGTCTGATCTTCAGATGGAATTGGGAGAAGTTCAATTTAAAATTTAGAAGGAGGGCTCTTTGAATGATACCAAGGAAAGAGAGAATGACATCCTCACGAAGATGCATGACATAATTGGAAAGGAAGAGGAGTTATGGAGACAAAGATCTAGAGCTCTTTGGTTATCTTCAGGAGACAAAAACAACAGGTACTTTCATCTTTCGGCTTCAAAACACAGAGAGCTGTAAATAGAATATCTCATATAGAAGTGAATGGAACTAGGTATGAGGAGGAGGATGACATTAGGAAGCAAGCGGGTTCCTTCTTTAAACACCTTCTTTGAGCCAGTGAGGAAATAAACCATAATGAGCAGGATCAGTTAGTGGAAGCTATACCAAGAATTATCAACTAGGAAAATAACTCTTTTTTGACTTCTATCCCCACCAACGAGGAAGTCAAGCGGGTTGTCTTCTCCTTTGAAGGGAGTAAAGCTCCGGGGCCTGATGGTTTCCCTTTATTTTTCTTTCAATGGCTATGTGAGATTGTTGAAGAAGATGTGGTAAATGCTGTTAAAGAATCTTTTGGCTCCAGAAATCTTCTAAAAGAATTAAATACTACCTTCTTGGTTCTTATCCACAAGAAACTTGGAGCTAATAATTTTGAGGCTTTTAGGCCTATAAGCCTATGTAATTCCTTATATAAAATCATATCCAAGGTCTTAACTTCAAGACTCTTAACTCTTTTGCCTTCCTTGATTTCTCCTCAATAGAACGACTTTGTCCCTGGTAGACAAATTCTTGACTCTATTGTTACTATTCATGAGAATATTCACTCCTTAGTTGAGTTGAAGACTGAAGGCTTTTTATTAAAGCTCGACATTTCAAAAGCTTATGATAGAGTTGACTAGACTTTCTTATTTAAAATTTTAAAGGCTTTCGATTTTTGTAATAAGGTCATCCAAATGGTTGAACAACTTGTGTCCACGGCTTCCATATCGATTATGGTCAACAAATCCCCCTCCTCCTTTTTCCAGAGCACCGGAGGTCTAAGGCAGGGTGATCCTATCTCTCCTATTTTATTCACTATTATGGCTGAAAGTTTAGGTAGGAATCTGAAAAAGTTGGTTGACTTCAAATTTCTTTCTAGTCTTAAAACTTCTTCGGGCAATCTGGTGTGTTCCCATCAACAATTTGTTGATGACACTATGCTTATGGGTAAAGCCACGGTGGTTGAAGGTAGAATATAAAACAGTTGCTTGACAAGTATGGGAGAGTGTCTGGACAACTGATCAATAATAAAAAAAGCTCGCTATTCTTCTTCAACACTCCAGATCATAGACAGGCTAAAATTGCTAGAATCCTGGGTTGTAGAGTGGACTCCATTCCTACCACCTACCTTGGTCTACCCTTAAGTTTGAAACCTCCAGACTCATTCTAGCTCTCGTTGGTTGAAAGATTTAGCAAAAAGCTTGCGGGCTGGAAAGGAGCCCTGTTAAGTCAAGCTGAAAAACTTCAGCTTTTCAAAGCTTCTCTCTAGAATTTTCCTATCTATGCCCTTAGTCTTTTTAAGACTCCAGCTAAATTTGCTAACGCCATTGAAAAAATCCAAAAAAGATTTCTTTGGTCGAGTGTTGAGGAAAAAAAAAGACTTCCCTTAATTGGCTGGAATCTGGTTTGTAGACCTAAAAAGGCCGGAGGTCTAGGTTTAAGAAGAATTAGAATAGTTAACAAAATTCTCCTTGCTAAACAAATTTGGAGAATCTCCTCTTCTTCTGGGGAGTGGATTGATATCCTGGCTAGCAAATACTTAGAAAACAACTGCTCTTCCATAATTAAGAAGGACATTCACCTTCTTCCCAGAGGGTCAACTTGCTGGAATAATATAATCAATGGTAAAAGGATTGTGGATGATGGTATTGGTTGGCAAGTTAGAAATGGTCATCATACTAGATTTTGGGAGGACAAGTGGCTTTTAAAGGAACCCATTATAAAAATCAATTCCTTCAGCGAATGGGCAGATACCTGCAAGGAATGGTTTGGAAATTATGTGAAAGATTACAGAGTGAATGGCAAGTGGGTGGACTTGTTCAGTGTTAGTCAGGCTTTGGCTCCTATCCAGTCATCTCTGTTGGCTATTAGACTTAATTTTGAGCAGCTGGATGACTGCGTGGTTTGGTCTGATGATCCCTCTAGCAATTTTTTCGTGTCCTCTACTTTTGCTAGGATTACTTCTTCTCTGGATCATCCTCCCTTCTGGTCTAAAGCTTGGTTTAAACTTTTGATACCTAAAATCAATATATTCTTCTGGATCCTTCTCCAAAATAAAGTACTTATGATTAATAACCTGTGTAAACACGGATTTCAAATTCCTAATAGATGTTCTCTTTGTAAGATGGAAGCTGAATCTATGTGTCACTTATTCCTCCATTGTTCTTTTGCTGCTTCTATCTGGGGAAAAATCATCAGGTTATGGAACATCCTATGGGTCTTCCCTTCATCCATTGAAGATTTCTTCTATCAATCGAAAGCTCCAACCAAAAATCCCATGCTTAGATCTTTTTGGGATCTAATACTCCCTCATGTTGCTTGGGGTCTCTGGAAAGAATGCAACAACATAATTTATAGAGGCAAAGAAGTCGATGAAGACATTGTCTTTGATAAAATTGTCATATTTCTGAAGGAAAATTTCAATACTTTGGTTCAGAAGAAAAGCTTGTCCTTGAAAGCTGAGCAGTCGCTATATGAACTAACTGTTGCAAAGGAGTGGAACATAAATCTTGTCCCATCTAGAACCAGTATGAAAGCCAAGAAGGATAGAGAGGGTGTTTGCTGGTCTTTCCCACCTAACGGTTGGATCAAAGCTAATTTTGATGTTGCAGCTAAACGTAATCTAGGGGCGGCGGGCTATGGTGGAGTCATAAGGGACTCCTTTGGAAATTTCATAGGAGCGACGGCTTCTCCTCTAAGATCCCAAACCAACCATTTGGCGGAAGCGGCTGGAGCTTTTCATATCATAAATTTAGCTCAAAGTCTTAACATTAAACATCTGTGGCTTGAAGGAGACTCCAAAAACATAATTGACTGCCTTAAGGAAAAGTCTCCCCCCTCATGGACCATCAAGTCATGGATTGAGGAAGCAAAGCTGACTTTGGCTAAATTTGAAAAAGTTAAAATATCACATGCTTACAGAGAAGCCAATGCCGTTGTGGATTTTTTCGCCAATGAAGGAGTTAAGAGTAAAGAGGTGTGTACTTGGCTAAATACAAATGATCTAAACTCTAATGTTTGTGCCCTAATAAATTATGATAAATCACATGGAAAAGCTACATGTTATCCCTTTAATGAAGACAGATAAGACCTTTCACATCACAATCATTAGATTGTATGGGACTGATCCTAGTGACTTAATTTGCAAGAAAGGCTCGCACGCTTTATGGGTGCTAAGTTGTGGCGGGGCCAATTTTAGTAAAGCTTTCATCTAGGTCTACCCCACTGTGTCGGCTGAGATGGGAGGAGACAGAAAGCGTATTGAGCCGGACATCTATGAAATTCATATGAAAAATGCCAAGGCCTAGGAAAAAGTTAAAAGTGGTGGGCTGCTTCCTTTCCTGGAGAAGCTCCATGGCTCCAGCCAGGAGGCTACAGACCTCTTTGTTAAAAATTGGAATAAAGACAATTTGACCCTGTTTGGTAGGAATGTTGAGCTTAGTGAAAATTTAATCGCTGAAGTTATGGGTTTATCTACTAAAGGGAAGAAGTTTTTCAGGGATAGGGCTTTTTCTGATGAAGCCGTGATTAGATTTCCTAAAAAAGACAAAGAAAGGTTAAGCCTGGTCAAAATTGCTAGCAGTTACTTTGATGCGGATTCTATAAAGGCCATCTGGAGGAAGGTGTTGCGGGTCATCATGGAGTACATTATGGTGGATGGGCGTTTTACCAGAGTTTATGGCTACCACTTTTCTCTTCTCAACCACTTCCGCCACAAGGTTAGGATCTCTCTTCCCTATTATCTTTTTTGTTCTCTGAAGAAAAGCTTGGAGGATAATAAGAAAAACCCCAATAGATTTCCTATTTTGCATACGGGGCTTATAAGATTGATTGTCGAGCATTTCCAAAACATGTCTGCCCCCACTACCCTAGATACCACTCCTGACTCTAAGAGTGACGACACAGAGCCTAGTGGGTCAGAGTACATTCCTAACCCTAGTTCGGCTAGAAAAGTCCTCAGCTCGCATGCTGGCCCTTCTGGGAAAATAAACCCTACTCTCCTCTCTGGTAAAGCCCATGTTGAGCTTGAGCTTGATAGTCCCTCCCTTCACAAGAAACCCTAGGCTAAAAGTCTTGTTTCCTATTCTGAACAATCCTCTGACTCGGAGGAATCCGATGCCAACAAAAAGGTGGTTAATTCTGAACCTATGTCGGATAAACATGTTGAAGATGACTCCCCTGTTAACCTTAATTATGAGAAAACTGTTCCTAATATCGATGATGAGCCCTCTCTGGATTTTTTGAACCTTTCTAAAGCCAACTCTGAGTCCCACTCCAAACTCCTGGACTGGACTTTCACCAAAATCAATGAGCTGAAAATAAAAAATTGGGCCCTACAAAGCAAAATTGAAGTTCTGGTTGCTAAAGTTGTTGAGATTGAAAAGAAAGTTGGGGACAGAGGGGTCCATGGTCATAGTAATAGAGACACTGATTCCAAAATTGATTATATTATGAACACTATCAAGACCGTAGCTGAGCAAAATAACAGAATGGCTAGACACAACACCATTATCATTAATGCTATGGGAGACAAGCTCAACAAAACCCAACAGGGTTCTCTGGTGGTGGATCTAGAGGAAACAAAGGACAAAAGCCAAGACACAGATGCGGGTGTTTCCAAAAGAACCAGAGCCAGCTTGACGCATAAGGTCTCCCCTACTTCTAGTATGATTCAAAATTTTAAAAAGGGCGTCATTGATATGCAAAAGCTGGAGGAGGAGACTGGGTTTTTCCTCAAGACTCTGAAGTAATGTTTGGGGTTTTTGCTTTTCCTTTGTTTCGGTCTTTTTGGTTTTGTGTGAATGGTTACTGTTGATCTTTTCTTGGGAAACTGGTTTTTGTGGTTGGACTTTTTTGTCCTCTCTTCTGTTTTGTAAACTTTGTGGTTTCGTCCTCAGAAACCCCTGCTTTTAATTCCTTTTATCAAAAACTAAAATTTGTATTTATGTAAAATGAGATTTTATATAGTATTTTTGGGACACCAATTTTTATTAGATTGTATCTAGGAAATTTTTTAAAATCCCTAATGTTATGGAAGTTTCTTGTCAAAAATATTGTACAAACGGTGGACATGCACTCCAAGTTGTTTGGATTGAATTTGTGGGCTGCTTTCTTATTTTGATTTTTTTCGCTGATAAATATTTAGTTCTCTTTTCATTAACATACAATCATGGTTTTTCAAATTTTTCCATATAAGATGTTTAACCCTTAAACTCAACTTGGTTGTCAAAGTATAATCTATAGGAAAAGAAATATCACAGAACGATTTTATGTATTGCATTTACAAGGTTTTTACGGTATTTTTAGAAACTTCATATCTATGCCTAGACATGAGTAGAGTTACAGCATCAACATTACAATATTAAGCTCTTGACCGATTTTGAAGGAGCTATCTAATGTGAGGAGAAAAATAAGAAGCTTAAATATTAGTTGAAGCAAAAATTGGAGATGCACCATAATGATTATCCTAGATTCTTCTGAATTATAGATGAACTCAGTAAACTATGAAGCATTTGATTAGTAGATAGATGATGAACAGGAAGCAAAATCTGATCCATTTAGTGCCAAAAGCATTTGTCAGGGCAAGCAAATGCCAACAACATTATCCGTATGTCAAGTTCAGATCTGTTAGCCCTGATCTATATGCATCACAAAATAATAGGACACGAGAAAACATTATATTGAAGTGGAAATGAATGGGCTACCTTTTAATGGAATGGGTGCGAGAGATTGAAAATTGAATTCAAATTTAACCGGTGAAAAGCGAAATGCCGCGGAAGAGTCGAGGAGAGAATAAATGTGAATCGGAGCTGCGGAATGTAAAATTTGAAGAAGAAACGAAATTTCAGAGGTATTCATTAATTTACCTACCCAAGGCCAACGCTTTTTAGAGTGTGCTGGTTAAGCCCAACCGCACTATGCTAATATTTCTCCGTTGCTTTTCCACCTAAGGAGGAGTCGTTTAGTTTCTTATCTATTTATCGTTCTACGAAAATAGAAGTGAGAAAATATATTGATGGTTTTGTAATTAAAAAAATGAATGTATTTTTCTTGGAAGAATTGGAAGAGTCATTCGGTGAAAAGAAAATATCAAATTTTCAAGAAACGGTTACAAACGGAAGGGGGAGTTATAAAAGAAAACTTGATTCATAAACAGGGGGATCCTTTTCTTTGGTTGTTTGGGAACAGGGGAAGCAGAGGGATAGTTCTATTTTCACACAGTTTTGTTATGCAGTAATTGAGTGTTTGAACTCATATTTTGCTAATGGGGAAATAAGGACTGAATCTTTGAGTTTGTGAA
>VDFB02357846.1:0-12274 GCA_007258455.2 Sequoia sempervirens | reverse complement strand
TGATAATTTTATATATATTAAAAGAAATTTATAGTCGTCTGCTAGGCAGGAAATATTTCAGTGATGACCATCATACAGCCAAAAAGAAACTAACAAGGAAGAGTTCCAAATAGTTCCACACAGAAGAAACGAAAAGAAGGATATAAACATAGGCCTAACCTCCACAACAGCCAAAAAACCATAGCTCAAGTTCGAAGATACAATGACTAACAAGACAAGAGCTAGCAAAAAAACCAGACGGGCAACAACCAATACCCCACTAATTCACCAGAAACCGTTTACCTCTGCAAAACAAATGAAACCTTCCACCCATTCCGTTCCATCCACCGATACTAACTTCAATTTTTGTTTCAGAAACTCCACTGCCACATCTGCAAGCTTACGGTGCCGAGATAATGCAGGTCCTTTGAGATCCAGAAGAAAAGGATAAACCTTGACCGCTTCATCAAATTCCCATAGGGAAGCTAGGTCTGCAGGGCGCGGGATACCCTTACCAATGAAAGCCGCCTTCAAAGTCATTTCGAGGCCGGCAAGCAAGTCTTCCCGAAACATTTGCACCATCAAATCCATGGCCACTGTCTTCGGGGTATCAAGATCCAGGAGCATGGCAAGGAACTTGGATGAAATTTGAGCATTGTCGCGGGTGAATTATTTCCTCTCTATATGTCCTTTACCAAGGACCATCTTCACAGCAGCAATCGACTCCGGATCATCCACGAGCAAGATGCGCTTTAGGCGCTGGTCCGTGACCTCACGAAAGGCAATTTTCCTTTTCGTTGCCATTAAGGAAACAGGAGTATCAACACCGAAGGATTCAAGACTTTCCGCCGAGATGAGAATGGTAAACTTCGACTTCGACTGTCTCTCCATTGTCAGGAATTTGCCAGTCGCACCTTGCAACAAAAACACAAAGTCAAAAACCAAAATGTCGAGCCCAAGCTTAGGAACGGACTTCATAAATTTAATAAAAAACTGGAATAATGATCCATCAGACATCGCATACGGAAACAGAATTATGGCGAAGCAAAACTGCCCTTGGCATAAGTAGAATTATAGCCCCCGTCCATCCAACTAAGAACTATAATCAATGCAATTAATGGTATTTTCCACTCGGCATGTCCACGAACAGAACAAGGGGAGTCATGCCTGACGTGTCCTCCAGGCAGCACCGTGAGAACTGAGCCCAACATGCCACTAAAACTACTCCAGAAGTTTTGAACTAATAAGCAATCGATTAACCAAGCAAGGAACTCCAAATTCTGCCAAATTTAGAAGGTTTGATGTGACTAACACAAACCAAACCCGAATGCCACCTGTCCATCCCGTCCGCCACCTCGCGTCCACCCTGGACACCCAATGCCTATGTGAGGGGTGGGGAACCCTCCACCCATCGTGAGTGAGATAGTGTCTTAGTATTTGATGAGTAGGTGTCTTGCGGCGATTTTTAGGTGTATACACAACCGTTTTAATATTTGCACAAAGCTTATACTTAAAACTAGCAGTTTAAAGTGAAAAGAAAAGGGCACAACCTTGTACAATTTCTATATCAGAATTATAGAATTTTGTATAAGCAAGCTAAGACACTTAATGACAAAATAATTGAATAATAATAATAACTAGAAAATAAAACATAGGTAGACACAACAAGTCTAGAGATAATCTATATATTTATGATCTTTCTTTTGCATCAAATGAAAATTTTCAACTACCATAGTGACAAAGAGTTCAATTAATTATATTTGAAGAATAATATCTTGCCTTGATGGCATGAATACTAGAAAATAAGTTTTTTCTCTCATTGAACTAAGATAAGAAAATGGTGATGCTTTGGGGCTAACTTACGAACATATGGAAAAGGCCATTATGTAGTTAGAGGGAAAAAGGGTCCAAACTATGAGGATTATTAACAATATTTCCATCACCCTTTATGCCTACCCAATATCATTTTTTAATAGGATGGAGTAATAACTGACCTCCCTCCATTTTTTGGTCTTAATTTATCTAGAGATTCCATAGCTAAGATAGGAGGTTACTCTCCTTAGACTGGTCCCATATCATTTTTAGAACCAAATATTGTTCAGAAATAAAGGTTGTGTCAAAGCCTATCCATAAAGAACACATTAGCCATGAAGTAATGGTAAAATTTGAACTAGTCCATACCATGTTTACAAAAGAAGAAAAGGAAAATACTCCTTAAAGGAGGGGTGATTGTACCATCTTGGCATCCAATCAATTTGTATAAGAATGGACAAATGAAACAACACATTGGGACCTTTTTCAATAACTTGATTCAATAGGATTAGGAACCTATGTGATCTATGATGAAGATCAAATAATCGTCGAAGTAAATGATGTTCAAAACTAGTTAAAGGAGAATATGAGGATCCTTTGGGGATATGGAAGTTATAATTTGATGGTATTAAATGTGGTAATAGGTTAAGAGAAAGAGTGTGTTTTGTGTCACCAAAAGGGAAGGAGATTCTAAGAATTTTTCACATCTAGTATAGCTATACAAATAATGAATTTAAATATGAATTATTAGTCTGTGGGATCATCTTAGCAAAAAATCTAAATTTTAAGAAACTTCAAATATTTAGACTATGTGTTAGTTGTTAGGCAAGTCAAGGGATTAGTCGCATCCAAAAATATAAGGATAAGGTAATATCGCTAGAAGGTTTGGGATCTCCTAGAAAGTTTTAAACCTTTGAATCTTCAAGTAATTCCAAAAATCCAAAATGTTGAAGCTAACCAAATGGCAATGATTAGGTCAATGTTTGATATGAGGAAGGACCTCCTAGTTAATAAGGATTTTTATCAAATTTATAGTCACCTACTATCCTAGATAACCATGAACAATGTCAAGTATTTGAGATCAATGCTTGAATCACATTGTTCGTTCAATAATCATGTTAATTTACAAAAAAAAATACAACCCAAGATGGAAGATGCTTATGAAGATTAAATTATGCAACTTGAATGTAATAAGCTACCAAAAGGATTAATCATCTTAGAAAATATTTCTACATTCTTGATCATGCAAAGTTAGATAAAAGCAAGTTTACTATAGATTAAGATTTTTTTTTTATCAAGTAAAAAGGTCAAATTTGGAGAAGGTCTGCACCCAAAAAGAGGTCAAATCCATCTATGCGCAAAATATGACACTAGTGATGGCATGGAATTGTGAAGATTTGAAAGGATATGACAAGAACATGATCTAGCATATTATCAAGAGTTATTGTAATACCCAAAACTTACCAACACAAACTCAGCTAAGGACATATCAAAACCAAAATTTTCAACCACAAACTTAAAACTAACACACAACAGGTTTGTTTTCAAACAAGTGTGAGGGGAACCTAAGGGGCAGGACCTAATTCCTCGGGGGCTCATCTCTGATGGCCTTGCCTATGTGCAGCGAGAGGAATCGTAGTTCAACAACTGAGACTTTAATCGACACAAACCACATATACCATCTAGGTTCAATTCTCGAGATAATAATTGACAATAGTTCAATCATATCCCCAATATCACTATACCACTCTATGATATAAGGAAACAATAGTTAGACACCCATGAAGGATCTCCCAAGCTTTCTTATAAACAACTAAATGACTCACACAATCCTTATGTGTAACTAGGCTGATTTTCCATAAAATAGATCTTCTCTATGCATGCATAGGACCAATAGAACAATCCAACACATTCAATAGTGGATTAAGACTTGTTGAGAATAGTGATCACCAAATACTCCTAAAGCATATTCTTAATAATAAGAAAATAAAACAAAGTAAGAAAAGCAATTGCATCATATAAATCAATTCATGTCATTAAATCTACAATTCTAGTTAAAAAAAAAACAGCATTGAAACATTCGTAACTTCTGCATATCTTAGCCAAAATTAAAACTTCAATATGTTTCGCAAAGGGGAAAGAATGATAAATAAAACCCAGAAAATATTTGGCATGAGTCTCAAGTGTGTATGAGCAGTTTTTTCTGCAATTCAGCATGTTATTTCCTACGTAGTTGTGAAAATTCATACAATAGTTTCTCATTTCAATTCAATTCTAATGTTCTAATTTTTTATGCCATACTATAGATATTAGATTTTAATTTTACATCAATCTCAAAAAATATAAATGATCTTTGTAATGAAAAATGATTTAATATTCTCAGCACATGATTTTGCAACTAACATGCAGCAGGAGTTAAAAGATAGTTTATCATTTATGAAATATTTATATTTCATTTTGCTTCCATGATTTCAACTATCAAAAACAAAAAAAATCTTCCTATAATTTCCTCTTACGCTTGTTTGAAGTTCAATTTTATGTCAATAATTATAAATCTCCCTTTAGATACATCTTATTTTATTAAAGGAGTTAATATACTCATCCAGTTTAACTATCTATACAGAGAACAAAAGTACGAAGATATATTTTGATTAGTAGTTAAAAAGGTATAATTAAGTATAGTTTGGAAACAATTTGGGTAACTATAAGATTATGGCTGACTTTCAAAAGCTTATCTATGTATGACTAATTTCAGCTGTAAATCATAACAATTTAAATTATGCAATGTTATATGACTGTTGGTGCAAGTATTGCATTCAAAAGATGTTTTGTTCAATATTTTGTCATTTAACATTGCAGTTTCCTTTGGATGCTCAAATTGAAGTAGGAACTCCAGAATTTAAACCATTGTTCAAAATTTACAGTTCTACATCAGAAGAACTCAATAGATCATTTTATGCAAATGAGGTTTTTTTATTAATAAGTAAGCAATAAAATTACCTTTAACGAGCATGAATTCTGTAAATGGTTATTAATAGCATCAAGGGTATTTGAAACTGAATTTTGAGTCTAGAAGGAAGTAAATAATTTACTGCAGGAGGTGTGATAATGCAACTAAGGAGATATGTAAGGCAAGTTGTACATAATAACATTCACAGTGACTTGATTCTATCAAAAGTCCATTTTGCTGAAACTTTTGGCCTGCTGGGGAAGAAAGCAAAGGTGTGATTAGTCTTTTCTATATGTCCATGTAGAGGAGTAGAAGCAGTCATCTTCAGATAAAATGATATATTATTTATTTCTTCCAAATCAATAATCATAGAATATATAGATGTATTTTATTTAATTTTAAAGATCATTACCACTACCACAAATAAAGTTTATAAAATTTAATGTGTCAAGCATTTTGAAATTTGTGTTAATCCATACTAATTAAGATAAAAGAGAACAATCAATTTTCTCTGACAGTGGAGGTTTCCTCATTCGTCCTATTAAGGTCATTAATCTTATCCACAATACAAAAAAAAGAAAAGATAAAGTCCATGACAGAAAACTAGACCCACACTGAAGGGAAAGATATTGTTGGAAACAATAAAAGGATCGATTTAGAACTTTCAGACAGATGTGATCTCCAGGTAGAAGGCCAAATATTAATATCTTGTTAATATCCTCCTCCCTGCCGATGCTAGAATGGACTTTTGGCATTCGACAACATAATGGAAAATAGGAATGTTGATTAATCATTGTTTTCATAGAAGGAAACATTTTCTTAAGCACACCACACCATTGCCATTTATGCACGGTTTATCTATTTAATGGTACTCCTGTGAGTATTTATCAGTTTACCTAGTGTTTTCATGATTGTCTTGTTTTTTTTTTTTTTTAATATTCAAAATAAATGTTCATGCACATTTGAATGTGCCAATTGTTTCGTAAATGGTGTAATTCATTTTTCTCAACAATATCATTTTTCAACATTCAGATTTATATCGTATAATAATGTTTTAGACAATTGCTTTCTGTGGAAGCATAACGAATAATATAAATTCTGTCATAATTTAACTTACATAGCCACTAGATTAAAAAAAAACAAAAACTTAAATCCTTTATAAATAAAACAACAGAGCACATACCTGTTAAGGGCGTATCTGTGCATGATGAAGATGAAAGCCGAAGCTGCTCTGGAAGTGGTTGTACTAATCCTTGGTTGATTCTCAATACTTCAGCTGGTCAATCTTTTTGTGTGCTATTTCAATCTTGCAAGTACTACATCAAAATCTTCATGTTTCATTTTTCTCTCAGAGCTCAGCGTGACCCCCCCCCTTCTGCCTCTTTTCCGCTTGGCCAATTCCAGTGACTTTATACGCAATGTTTTTTTATTTTTTTAATTTTTATCCGTCCGATCAAGAGTTATGGTAATCCTTATCCAATCCTCCAATCCACCTAGCATCCTCTATAATTCCTGATTTCAAGGGATGACATCGATAGTTTTTTTTCTATTTTTTACAAATTTTATTGCATGTTTGCCTTCTTCCAGCTACGCATCGATTTATACGGAATCCTTTCTATTGTTTTTTTCTTAGTTGCATGGAATGATACTAATAGTTTTAATCTATAGCTTTTTTTTTTTTTTAAAGCTTTATTTATTTCTTATCAAAACCTACTTCTAAATTTGGATATTGTCTATTATACTATAAAAATATCTTTTTGCTAATCTTTAGTTATTGGTTAAAAGTTTCCATAAAGAGTTCCTTTAAAGTAGAAAATTTGATATCATTACAACCTTCTAAATAAATTTGGGTTTACATGGAAGAATAATACATGAAAGAATACTTAGGCACGTATTAAACAAATTTTCTATAAATAGTAAAATAAGTATATTATTTCACTTTTTAATATTTAATACTACCATTAGTAAAGTTTAGAAACTGGACACTCTTTGATGACAATATTGTTATGAGTTGTGTAAGATTTTATAAGGGAGAGCTCTAAAATAATCTTCTAGTAACATGTTGAATGACAATATCAATTGAGGTTTAAATCTATAATTGACAAATAAATATATCATGAATTTTGTGAATTCTATGCACAAGATAATTTATTACTAGATATTAGAAGACACTTAGATGCACTAAAGAGAGTGGCTGGGTGGCCTTATAGTTATTTTACAAAATTGAAATTGATTAGACAAAACAAAATACCATATAATCCAAATATTGAGCCCCTAATAAAATAGGCACTCACTAAACTAATCAAGTTGAAGACCATATTTTTGTTCAAGCAGTCTACTTAGGTTCTAATTTGGTATCCATTAGGAAGAAGAATGGATAAATTCTACTCTATGTTAATTGATATGACCTAAATAAGGCCTCATTAAAATATCATTATCCTCTCCCCTTCATGAATCAAATATTACAAACAATTGTTGGTTTAGAACACTTCTCTTTACTTGATGGAATTTTAGGTTACAACTAGATTTGGGTTAAAGAAGAGGACCAATATAAGGTAGCTTTTACCACTAAATGAGGCACATAAGTGTATGGAAAAATGCACTTTAAATTTTCAAACATAGATGCAAATTTCTAGAGGCCCATGTGCATTGCCTTTGGTGAGATTATAAATAATCTAACATTATGATATGTCCAAATGATATTACTATGTTCTCAAAATATAAAGATCATTTTGTATACCTAGAGAATTTTTTTTTAGAAATATAAAGGATGTGGTGTCTCCTTGAATATGAAGAAATTAATTTTCAAAGTCCCTCAAGGTAAACTCCTTGGACAAATATCTCTAAAGAGGGGGTTTCTATTGACCATGACAAAGGTGAAATCCATCTGAGAGCTATCCTTACTCGTACAAACAAGAAAGTGGTTCAATCTTTCCTCGCGAAGATTAACTTTGTGGGTGGATTTATATCTAATTTTACTAGATTTGTAAGGTCCATAGCTCTTATGTTAAAGAAGGGCGGAGAATTCAAATGGACCATCGAAGGAAGAGAAGCTTTTCAAAAACCAAAAGCACGATATTGACAACATTGACCTTAGTAAATTTTGACTTCTCTAAGAATTTCATAATATATGTTTATAATAGGGAAAATATAGTCTTGCAACATTAATGGCGCGAAAGGATGATTCAAGAAAGGGTGAGTGCCCTATTACTTTTAATTCAATAACTCTTAAAGACTACGAGGCAAAGTAGAATTCGGTTAAAAATTAAACAAATGTTCTAATTAAAGGGTTGAAGAAATTTAGACACCTCACATGAGGAAATAGACTAACAATATTTGTTGTACATCCTAGTGTTAGGGAATATATCATGGAAGTGGAGATAAGTGAGAAGAGAGAAAATTAGATAGTTAAATTAATGGAATATGTTATTGATATCGAGCCTACAAGATTAGTAAAAAAATTATGGCATTACGTTGGCAGAATGCTAATGATAGGAAGCTAAAATGAGTAAGAGTGATAGAAAATGAGAAAGTCATGATTTTGAAGAACATGATCTAAAGACATAGATTGGGGAATAGATTCAGTTTATGAAAACTAGAGAATATTCAAAAAAACATATCCTATTCCAAGAGAAGGTCATATAGGTTTCAAGGGGTTTCTTTTATCTTAATTGTCAATTTTCTTTTCAAAATATGTTTTAACAAAGTTTTATTAAGATGTATCTTAGGTAGTGCCACCAAGAATCTATTGCATGAAATTCATCAAGGGATACTAGAAGTATATTTCTCGACTTTAACAACCACTACTAAGATAACACATGTTGGCCATTATTGACCATCCATGTTTGCCTTTATACAGAGAAAAAGAAGAAATATTACAATGCCTTTAAGGCATATTTTGATAGAAGAACTATTTACCCAATGGGGTCTATACTTCATTGGAATGATTGAACCAACTTCAAGTGCAAGTCACAAATATATTCTAATAACAATAAATTATGTTACAATATGGACCAAAGTAGTTGTACTCAAGGAAGCCACTAAAAGATTTATCCTTAACCTTTTTTAAGACATTGTTACTAGATTTAGAATACACCAAACACTTTGAATTCACTATTAAATATGGAATTCACCTAAATACAATACTGAGCTACTACCTATCTTCTAATTAGAAAAATCAAGCAAATTGAAGCCAAACAACAAAGTGAATGGCATAAAAATATAAAATTAGCCTTATGTGTTTTTTTTTAATAAAGAGGGTAAAAATTTATTGCCACTAGAAGAGTAAAATTATAGAGCAATCAAGGGCTTAAACCAACACCTTGAAAGAACCACAAAACCCAAATAAATACCAAGAAACAAAAACAATTAGACCAACCACCAAGAAACATCAACCTCCCATGTCTGCCAAGATGAGACCCTCAAGATCTTGGGAATAGTCCTGGGATAATTGCTCCCATCCTTCCACCTTTTAGCAACCATTCTACTATGAAGTCCATTTAGCCAAACAATCAGCAACCTTGTTCCACTCCTGAGGAATATGAATGAAAGAGACTGACTCCAATGTGGAACTCAAACACAAAATATGCCTAACAATAGAAGATAGTTGCCAATTAAGCCCATTCAAATTTCACACATTCAACAAATTGACCATGATTTGAGAATCTGAGTCATAGATAACCTTGTGCCACCTAAGAGCATAGGCTCTCTCTATAACTATCAGAATCGCCAAACCTTCCATGAGGTTGTTGGAATGTTGCCCCTTGTGAATAGAAAAGAAGAAAATGTCCATGCTAGAGCTGTCTTATCCAATACCACCAATCCTAGCACTACAACAAATCCTTGTGATTAGCTCTACTTTTTGCTCACATCCACTATTTTAATGTATTTTTGTCCATTTTTTTGAAAAAATCGGTGCTATTTATCAAGATGGCACCATTTTGGCATTTTTGCATCGGTCAAAACAAGTAGGTGCTAAATCAGGGGCTAATTAGCGCCAAATTTAACGCCAGATTTAGCATCAGATTTAGCATCAAATTTAGTGTCAGATTTAGCTTCAAGTTTAGCACCAGATTTAGCATTGAGTTTAGTGCCTAATTGTTCTAATCTAGCAGGGATTAGGGGGTTTAGAACAAAAAATCCTTCCCCAATATTCACTGGCCTTCAATTACTTGCCTACATTTCACTTGCATCAAAAGATCCCTCAACCCTCAACCCTCAACCCTCAACCCTCAACCTTAAACCCTAAACCCTCAACCCCTATACCCTCTACCCTATACATTGGACCCTCAACCTAATCGTTCAACCATATATCCTCAAACCTAATCTTTTATGCTCTACCCTCAATGCTTAACCATCAACCCTAAACCCTTAAACCTTCCATCCATCCATCCCTATACCCCTCCATCCACCCGTCCTCCACCATCCACCCTCAACCCTCTTTCCCTTAACCCTTAAACAAGTAAACTCTCCACCCATCCACCCCTCTTTATCCTCAGCCCCTTAAACCCTCAACCCTCAGCCCTCCAACCCTCAGCCTTAAAACCCCAATCCCTCCATGACTGCCACCATCTACCTACATTTGGACCCTCAACCCCTAATCCTTCAATGCTTATACCCTCAGAGCCTAGTGTGCCCTAAACCCCACTCTACCCTCAGCCGCCAACCATCCCAGCTCCTAAGCCATGAGAGAGCCTTCTGCCCACCATCCCTCCTTCCCTTATACCCCATACCATGAACCTGGGTCCCTCCTTTCCTGCCATTCTCCAACCCCTCCACCTATACATTGATCATCAACCCTCATATATCTTTGTCCCTCCCTCCTCTTCTAATCTCCTCTCTATCACACTTCTCCCTCCACCTATCGCTCCATCCATCCCTCCCTCAACCCCTATACCCTTTACCCTATACATTGGACCCTCAATCCTAATCCTTCAACCATATACCCTCAAACTTATACCCTAAACACTCTACCCTCAACCCTCAACCATTAACCCTAAACCCTTAAACCTTCTACTCTCTACCCTCAACCCTAATCCCTCAATCCTATACCCTCAACCTAATACCCTAAACCATATTCAACCCTATAGGTCCTCAATTCTATACCCTCAATTCTCAACCCTCTACCCTATACATTGGATCCTCAACCCTCATATATCTTTGTCCCTCCATCCTCTTCTAGTCTCCTCTCTATCTCACTTCTCCGTCCATCTCTCGCTTCATCCATCCCTCCCTCTCTACCCTAATACCTCAACTCTAAACCATCAACCCTCAAACACTCAACCCTAAACCCTTAAACCCAAGTAAACTCTCTACCTTAATCCTTCAACCCTCAACCCTTAATCCCTCAACCCTTAAACCCTCTACCCTCTACCCTCAACCCTTAAACCTTAGTCCCTCAACCCCTAATATACCTCTACCCTATACATTGGACCCTCAACCCTATATGTCCCTTGGTGTGACTGCAAGGGCCTAAAAATTCAACTATATCCCTTTTGTACATTTTATGGCATAATACACCTCATTTTTGCATTCAATCATTTACAAATTTTCCCATGTTTAAAATTTTTGAGTAGAGGATAAAAAATTGTTTTTAAAGGATAATATGAAGATAATAGTATGATCTTAAATTTGAGAATTAATAGCATTTGAATTAAATGACATTTTTATTTTCTTTTCAACAAAAAATTATAATATTTAATTTGTAAAATATTATAAAATAAATAAATAATAATAAAATTTATATGTTGAATATTAATCATTATTTAGAATTTTTTTTTCACAATAATAATATGAATGGTTTGGAAGAAATGCAAGAGGCAGATCCATTTTAATTAAAAAAAATCTTAGAGTGCAAGGAATCTAATGTAATATCACAATCACACAATTTTTTTAAATTATAATAATTAAAATCATAATTTAATGATTAAATTATATATTTAATTCATATTCATGAATTTTAGTTTTATTTAAATAAATATTTTTCTATATATATTTTAAAATTAAAATTAATAACCTTTAAAGATATTTTTCATATTTTTATTTTATATAAAATAACATCAATAGTTTTTAATTATTAATTGAACATACAAATTAATAAATTTAATAGATAATAGTAATTTTTTATTATAAAATATATGTATTTTGTTTTCTACATTTGTTTGAATATTAAAAATGATTAAGCATATACACTATACATGATTGTGTAGGAATTTTTTCACATCAATATTTTTGCCGCCATGATGAGTTAGAACAAAATACCCAAGCCCTAATTTTCAACTCTCATTTTCACTTAGTTTTTTTGAGCTCCCTTGCCCTGCACATGCTACCATCATTAGGGTTTGAAACCTGGAGCTTTCTGAAGGAATCTCTGTCAATTTTCTCACTGCTTTTGAGAGTTTTCTTCACGAAAAAATCTGTTGAGGCCGAATTAGGTAAAGCTTTCATGGTTCATCATTTGTTTCCACTTATCTAAATGTGTTTTCAAAGACATTCCTTCTCAGATTCTCATGCATTTTTCTCTTGCTTTACTCT